>JALPQI010015108.1:0-40611 GCA_025490895.1 Thaumatotibia leucotreta | reverse complement strand
TGTCTGGCGCCGCTCTGTCTCGACGCGTCGTCAGCCAGCCGTCAATAAACAAATTTTACGATCATAGATAATTGTATTTCTTAGAAAACAACCCTACTTCCACAAAAATAAATAAGGGATTGTGGGCAGATAAATCATTTTTGCTGACATGTCCAAAATGCGCACGTACTTTAAGTGCGAAAATAGAATGTAACTATCTTTGGGTTTAATTATTGTAAAGGACAAACTGCAGGTTTTCAGGATAAGCAGAAATCAACATTTTTTTAAAAATTAAATAAATTAACATCTTGGGACATCTTACACAAATCGACCTAGTCCCACGGTAAGCTCAATCAAGGCTTGTGATGTGGGTACCAAGCGTTGATATATATAATATACCTATAGATACATATAGATACTTAAATACATAGAAAGCCATGACCAAGGAACAAATATTTGTGATAAATAAATACACAAATAATGCCCTCGCCGGGATTCGAACCCGGAACCTCCAGCTTCGTAAGCAGGGTCACTAATGTCACTATCAACTAGGCTACGGAGGCCGACAAATTACTAACTTTTTGGTTTTTTGACGTGTATACGAAAACTATGCATGATTGATGGTATATTTGACCTCGTGCAGCAATCGTAAAGGACACGTCAAAATGTATTATGCTATCAGCGTATGTCCTTTGCACCTAACATTTTTGAACAACTAGAATTGATAGGGTCATAAATGACGGTGTTAGATGGTATTCCTACAAATTCAGGGCCTTTAAAAGGCGCACCACAGTAACAGGTCTTATCTTAATTCTTAATAATTAACAGGTACATCTTAATAGTCGCTGTGGCCAAAATAGGTCAGGACATCATCATCCTTCTAGCACTTCTGGGCGAACTCGGCTAGTCTGTGGCCATGAGTATATAAGCCCATTTCAAACCATTACGAGAGCGTATTCCCATCTTAAAGGTCGGCAACGCACTTGTAATAACTACGGGTCGCGATTACAAGCGCGATGGCGTCCATGGTCGTTTACCATCAGGCGATACGTCTGCTTGCTTGCCTCCTATTCCATAAAAAAATCGTCATCACATAATTTCACCATAAAAATGTGACTTTACGGTGATGGCATATCACTGAATCGGCACTTTCGGTATGTGTAATGTGTATTAAGGCATTGTAATAAATCCACATCAACATCATCAGCCTATGTTAGTCCACTGTTGAACGTAGGCCTCTCCTATTGACTATGCGTATAGACGCATTAGGAGGTAAATGCCCATAATCGCCACGCTGAGCAAGCGGATTGGCGATCGCAGTAATGTGTCCACTATGATGACGCTGCTGCCCATCATCAATTTTGTACAATGGTCAGTGACACTTAAATCCGTTAGTCGACTCTTACGACACCCGCGGGAAGAGTTGGGGTGGTGACAAATGTATTCTTGCTGCCGTCACCACACGGCCTAGTATCAGAGAGCGTCAACCATTATATTAAAATTAGGTTAGCGTAAAACCGTCTGTCATCAAGCGATCAAATTTTAAATGAGTGGGGAAGTATATATACCTAATACGTGTACTAAGCTATATGACGAGAACGACGGGTGCTACCAGAGACACGAAAACTAAACGAACTGTATTATTTATTAATTGCGTCCCAAAATGAAACTTTATGTTATTTTTAAAAGCTAGTTGATCTACATTCACAGATTTTCTTAAAATTACTTGCCTTGTCTGGAAATCAAAACGAATCAAAAGTAAAAAATTAACACCTTTCATTTTTATAATGCTAATCGAGAGCATGCATCTAAATAAATAATTCTTCTAAATTAATACAGTATCTCAAAAGAAATAAATAGAGTAAAATGAAGAGAATTGATGATGATGATGATGTGCAAGAAAATAATAAAATTTATTGCTATTCATACTTCTAAAAATAGCTACTTGTAACCTAAATTCTATGAATAGAAATAGAATAACGTTTCTTTGTACCAAAACAGTCTATCGACAATTTTTGAATACTTTCTTCAACAGTCTTGGGATTCCGGTATATCATAGAACACTCTTATATAAATAAACTTCGTCACACGATTAGCTCAACTTATCATCATCAGCCAAATGGCATCCAGTTGCTCTACATAGGCCTCCCAGAAACTGCTACAAAGATCGATCACAGGTCTGGAAAGGCTATCTCCGCAAACACCATTTTTTTGCAATATCTATCCATCTATACTTCACACTATAGGATTACAGTAAATAAAAAAATCATCCCCATCTATGTAATTCTAGACGCACGGCCATCCACCCTTACTTGGTAGATATTCCATTTGTTCGTACAAAGCGCTTTGCGTCTTCTTTCCTTATGCGTACTGCCAAGGAGTGGAATTCCCTGCCGGCGTCTATATTTCCAAGATCATATAACCCGTCAGCCTTCAAGTCAAGGGTGAATAGGCACCTTCTGGGCAAACTCACTCCATCGTAGGCCACGTCTCTGCCCTTGTCTAGTCTGTGGCCATGAGTAAGCCTATTTCAAATAAAAAGAAATCTATGTTTAATACCAGAATTTTGAACTATCTAACAGTCTTTATTAACATGTCTCTGGCAAAATTGATTTCCCCTACATTTCAATTTAACACTCAATTTAATACAATACGGAGCCGCTGGTCGGACTAATGACTACGAAAATTTGTGCGCTCACATGATGATTTCATTCCAAACGACTTCGTTTTCATACAAAAAAACGGTACCTAAACGGTGATAAATACACGGGTACTTAATCAAAATTTTAATTCAATTTCATAGGAATTACAACAACATTCCTAAAGATAGGTATGACTTGAGATTCGATAGCTCAAAAACTTGCCGTATGTAACGGCAGTAAGAATACATTTGTCATCACCCCAACTCCTCCTGCGGGTGTCGTAAGAGTCGACTAAGGGATTGAAGTGTCACTGACCTTGATAAAGGTTGATGATGGGCAGCAGCGTCATCATACTGGACACATTACTGAGATCGCCAATCCGCTTGCCCAGCTTTTATACGCATAGTTAATAAGAGAGGCCTACGTTCAGCAGTGGACTATCATAGGGTGATGGTGATAATGATGAACTCAAAAAAAATACAGAAAATTAAATTCACGTTTTTATTTGGACAGTTCGTTGGACTTTACGCCACTGTGCTGCCATCTCACCGCCCCATAGTGGCAGAAAAAGTATCTAAAATTGACTGTTTGGCCGTGAAATGAATGTAGTGCTGTTTTATTGGTGTTTTTGAAAAAAACCCCGCATACTAGCCGCACCTATCGCCGTTTCGATATTGCATGCAGAAGAAGGTTACATTGTCAGCCAACCTAATTCGTCACAAAAGCTCTGATACAATAAATAAATATCTTCAGACATCTTTTACGAATCGACCTATTCCCACGGTAAGCTCAATTAAGGCTTGTGATACATGATACATGTAGTGAGTGATTAATTAGAATTTATTGTGAAAGCATAATTTTCCGGCAGACAATAACCCAAATACTTTAAGCGATATTTGCACTTTCGCAGGTACTTAACATAATTTAAAATAAAATTTAGCGTGATATAATATTCACACCTAAACGATAGCGCCATCTAGAGTGCCTTTAAAACACTAAATGCAACCGTCATTATTAATACCAACAGACCTGAACTTGTGCCATTATGTGACGTCACATTTACTGGAAGTTATTACATTCTTGACAAAAGCCAGACGCCCGCAACAATATGAAAAAAGGAAAAATAAGGATAACTTAGAGAAAAAACAGACATATAAATAACGCTTAAATTGTTTACTGCGCTATTATAAAATTAAATACATGTTAGCGTTTAGATATCCTAATGAAAAAAAAATCATTATCAAACCGTAATAAGAAAGGGATTCGAAAGTATTGTTGACACAACAAACAAACGACACAACGTTTATCAAGAAAAGAGTTGTCTAGTCTAGTGTCTACTTTACCGGCACATGTGTTTCCGCATACCTATAAGTTGGGACCCTTTAAACGAAGCGTGAAGAAGCATCTAGCGGGCCAGCAAGGCGGTGGCAACTAACAGGTTACTGATTGTCTACTGTTCGTTGCCGCCGCGATTTGGGCTCTACTTTTCACTTACGATCAGGTGGAGTGGAGCCACTTTGTTGTACCAACATAAAAAAAAGTGTCTATTTGTCTGGGGTTTAGTTTAACAGGCAGTTTTAAAACTAGCCCTTCTCAAATTGGCATACACTCGTGATAAAGCACAGTGCACTTTCGTTCTAAGTGGCCCGTTACTGTTGAGTACTTTTTCCTGTTTCTAGATCTAATTCATTTCTCCCACGTCTTAGGTCATTTTATCAGACTTTAGAAAACCTCTTTCGTATCTCTTTTTGCGAAGTCTCTGGTCAAATGACTATCACTATGGCCTGGCCACGATTTTGGTCTAAGGACAGGCCTCTTGCTTCAACTTGTGGATTAAACCTACGTGATTCTAACGGGTATTTTGAGTTTTAAAGACAGCAATTAGCGTGACATTAAAAAGCTTAAGTGCAGTCAAGTACCTATATGTAACGAAAATTAAGTAAAATAAGATAAATCTTCGTGATTTAAGTTTGGTTAGTGTTAATTTTTATATACTCAAATAGTTAAAAGTTTATAAAATTATTACCAAAATTTAGTTTTAATGGAAATTGTCGTTAAAACCGGACTGCAATAAAGCTTTTTTAATGTCACGCTGATTAAGTGTCCATAAAAGTGAAAATGCCCTAACTGTTAGTGGTCCTATCTAGTCTCTTTAAAATAAAATCTCACTAATTATAACACGCCGACCCCACCGGTCATCGGTCCTCCGGGCAATATGGCCAGCCCACTGCCACTTCAACCTGGCGATTCTTCGGGCTACGTCAGTCACTTTCGTTCTTCTGCGGGTCGGCGTGTGACCACGCACTGGACGGCGCAGCGTGGGAAGGCCCCCCACAAGATGGAGCGACGACCTGGTAAAGGTTGCGGGTGTCCAATGGATGCGGACAGCTCACGACCGATCTTTGTGGAACTCTATGGGTGAGGCCTATGTCCAGCAGTGGACGTCAATTGGCTGATGATGATGATGATGATAATTATAACAATTACCAGTAACGATTCATATTGGTAAGTTTATGTCGTGTAACTATAATTACAAGTACAATATCATAAAATTATCCTGAAGCACCAACACACACGCCATCTATGGTTATTATTGTGCTAATAAAACTATAGTCTAGATCCTGTAATGTTTATTACCTTTATTATGGCGTTTAGGCACAGTTCTCACTGTGAGCGAGTAAGCTATGAGATATCGGCTATAAATAAATAAATAAAAATCCTGGGACATCTTACACAAATCAACCTAGTCCCACGATTGCTAGTAATGCGTATTATTACCCATGTTCGTAAAACCATGGTAACATACTCTATCTCAGTAACATCAAAGAATGTTTCGAAGACAAAACCTTAACATAATCAGAAACACATCACGCATTTTACCAATTTCACTCTCAAACCTCGAATCCAATTTCAACCGCCAAATTACGTATGTGTGTCGCGATATGTTTATCTCTCACACACGTGGTGTTTTTGGTAATAAAGACAGAGATAAAATATAAAACAAAATGGCCGTTTGTGTTCGCCGTTATGAGTTTCGGTTTAGAGCATGCATGACCACGGCTACGGAGAATCTCTTCGATATTTTGCGTCTCTATCACATTTAGTTATAAACGGGGCCCGTAACTTTCATGCCGATGACATCAATTTGACGTCACGCTCCATTTAGGGTGATCCGAAATAGTTTTATGGTTCATTATTAATCATTAGTCGTCAATCATTTTAATCATGTACAAATATCTTCAAAAGTAGTATATTTACTCGTGAAATAAATAATTTCTACTTGATACGTGCTGTACGTTAAAGAGGAATTCTGTTTTCTACATAATTATTGAAATGTGTTAACAATTTCATTAAAAAAAATGTATGTATGAAAACAAATCAAATAGTTTTATTTATGTTTCCCGTATCAAGTAGGTGTTATTTATTTCACGTGCAAATATACCACTTTTGAAGTTATTTGTACATGATTAAAATGATTGACGACTAATGATTAATAATAAACAATAAAACTATTTCGGATCACCCTAAATGGAGCGTGACGTCAAATTCATGTCATCCGCATGAAAATTACGGATCCTGGTTATAAATTTTTAAGCAAAATAGAGAGACAAAACTTCGATCGTGTTTACGAGACAACGGCTATGGCGAACCTTTCGATATTTTACGTCCCTATCCTTCTTAGTTATAAAATATGTAAGCGAAATAGAGAGACAAAACTTCGATCGTGTTTACGAGACAACGGCTATGGCGAACCTTTCGATATTTTACGTCCCTGTCACACTTAGTTATAAATCTGTAAGCAAAAAAGAGAGGCAAAACGTCTATCGTATTAACAACACGACGGCTACGGTGATCTTCGATATTTTACGTCCCTGTCACACTTAGTTGTAAATCTGTAAGCGAAATAGAGAGGCAAATGTCGAATGTGTTTCACAGAGTTTCTGTTCAGGCAATTTTGATTAAACAGTGATTGGTAATTCTTTACGTAAAGGGAAAATTTAAGGGCATATACAGGGCGTCCCACGGCGATGCCACATGGAGGGAAAGTACCTTAAATATCATAGATAGCGTATTTTGCTGAAAGAAGACTTTATTTTATTTTTAAGACTTAGTAAAATTGCACTCAATTTTTTTTTTTTTTTTCGAAAAAAAATATCGCCTTGTCAGAGGAAACATACCTTAATTAATGTAAATGAGCATCTTACTGAAAGAAGACATTATTTTGATTTAAAAACAAATTCCAGCTTGTTTTAATTTTTTTTTAATTGTGTAATAAAAAAATATTTCGACGTCGGAGAAAAAATACCTTAATTATTGTAGGTAAATGAACATCTTCCCGGAAGAAGACATTATTTCGATTTAAAAACAAGTTGAATTGCATTTTAAATAATTTCATGGTTAACCCGGGAATCATTCCCATTATGGGACCCGCTACACGAGATGCTCATTTACGATAATTAAGGTATGTTTCCTCTGACAAGGCGATATTTTTTTCCATACAATTTTATTTTTAAAAAATCCAAAAAATTTGGAGACAAGTTGGAATTTGTTTTTTAAATCTAAATAATGTCTTCTTTCTGTAAGATGCTAATTTACCATAGTTAAGGTATGTTTCCTCTGACAAGGCGATATTTTTTTTTCATACATTTTTTTTTCAAAAAGTATCAAAAAAATTTGAATGCAATTTTACTAAGTCTTAAAAATAAAATAAAGTCTTCTTTCAGTAAAATTAAATATCTATGATATTTAAGGTACTTGCCCTCCATGTGGCATCGCCGTGGGACGCCCTGTATAATGAGGTTCTTTGTGAGGATTTGAAGCGATGTTGATGCTGTATTTACTCTGGCATTGATATATACTTTGAAGTAACATTTCGTTTTTGTTAGATCTGTGATTGTTATTATATTGCTTTTAACTGAGAAAATAGAATAAAGCAGACGATTTTACAGTAAAACCCTTTTCATATGATTGTTTAGGGACCAGACAAAAATACGACTTAAGCGCGAAAGCGTAATCACGTAGGAAATATATAAAATTTGTTCTTCCGAGGTATAAAGGTTTATTTTTTATCAAATACAAAAAATGTCTACTTCTAAGTAACTAGTGGGGCATTCAATTGTTAGTTGTTCATAGAGTTAGAAAAACCTATTACTGTTCACGACTCATGTTTCACCCTGTATAGCATTCCGTTAAAGTACGACACAAACAGACCAACTAGTTTCTTGAATGCAACCGGCCGCAACCGCAAATGCAAGATCAAAGGAGACTGCGGTAGACAAACGTAGGAAACCTGAAGCGGGTACTAAATAGGTAATTTGTATTGCGGGATTTGTAAAGCAAAGAGAATAGTAATGTAATACCTATTGTTCTTTGCCGTGTGGTGACGGCAGTAAGAATACATTTGTTTGCCGTGTGGTGACGGTAGTAAGAATACATTTGTTTGCCGTGTTGTGACGGTAGTAAGAATACATTTGTCACCACCCCAACTCCCGTGGGTGTCGTAAGAGTCGACTAAGGGATTGAAATGTCACTGACCATTCTACAAGATTGAAGATGGGCAGCAGCGTCATCATAGTGGACACATTACTGCGTTCGCCAATCCGTTTGCCCAGCGTGGCGATTATGGGCATTTGCCTCCTAATGCGTTTATACGCATAGTTAATAGGAGAGGCCTACGTCCAGCAGTGGACTATCATAGGCTGATGATGATGATGAGGTCTATCTTAATAAAGACCTACACAAACAGACCAATTTGTTTCTTGAATGCAACCGACCGCAACCGCAAATGCAAGATCAAAGGAGACTGCGGTAGACAAACGTAGGAAACCTGAAGCGGGTACTAAATAGGTAATTTGTATTGCGGGATTTGTAACAAAGAAAATCACATCACTTTATCAGCCTATCTCAGTCCACTGCTGGACGTAGGCCTGACTTTAACTATGCGTGTAGACGCATTAGGAGGTACGAGTAAATGCCTATAATCGCCACGCTGCGCTGGGCAAGCGGATTGGCGATCGCAGTAATGTGTCCACTATGATGACGCTGCTGTCCATCCTCAATCTTTTATCAAATAATGGTCAATGACACTTCAATCCCTTAGTCGACTTTTACGACACCCGCAGGAGGAGTTGGGGTGGTGACAAATGTATTCTTACTCGTACTGCCGGCACACGGCAAATAGGAAAGGAGTGCCTTTAAATGACAAAAAGGGTTTAATAAGTAAATTAACTCTCATAGCCCTTAACTTTTAAAATGTCCACCGGAAAGCCTTATAACATGATTTTTATTTTGACCCAATTAGGCTCCGGAGACTGACAAAACACGTAATCACTACATAGTATAAAATAAAGTCACTTTTTCTGTCCCTATGTCCCTTTGTACGCTTAAATCTTTAAAACTACGCAACGGATTTTGATGATTTTTTTTTGAATAGGTAGAGTAATTCAAGAGGAAGGTTTTTATGTAGGTACAATACCCGTGCGCAGCCGGGGCAGGTCGCTAGTAAATTTATAAAGAATAGAACAAAGCACTAAGGAACATAAACATACTAATTGTACCTACCTACATATATTATGTGAGTTGCTTGCAACTGTGACCTATTTCCAAAGAGCACTCGCAGCAAAACAAATTAAATTTATATGTTTATAGTGCCTATTACGTTTGTGCCAGCATGTAAACACATACAACACAAGTACAGTTCAATTGGAACTCTAGGTCACTAGAACCAGCTATGCTATTCTCTTATTCACACATTCGACACTGCGTTCGTCAACGAGCTCGACGTCGAGACAGCCTTGTCTAAAATCCTAGCTGTTTGATTTGACATTAGGAATCGAGGCTGTGAGCGAGGTTGTGGGCGAGTTCGTCGCTGTTTTTCGTTAGAGAATACGAAGTTCGAACGTTAAACGTCAAACTCTCGACGCAGTGTACTCGTAGTTCCAGCTTACGCCGCATTCGTCGCCGAATACCATTTTTAGGCTCGACGCTGACGCAGCGCTGACAGCAAGGCGGTTTCCTTAGTGAATAACACTGCATGTCACAGTGACATTCAGTAATTGATTTCTTAAAGCTTATATCGTCAGTTTGACATGGTACCCGATTGAAATAGGCTATTTTGTTTGCTTGACTTATATTGTCAGCCTCAGTAGTCTAGTTGGTAGTGACCCTGCTTACGAAGGTGGAGGTTCCGCGTTCGAATCCCGGTGAGGGTATTATTTGCGTATTTACTTATCACAAATATGTGTTGCTTAGTCATGGCTGTCTATGTATTTAAGTATGTATATGTATATATCTATTTTATATCGTCGCCGGGTACCCAGATCACAAGCCTTAATTGAGCTTACCGTGGGACTGGGTCGATTTGTTTAAGATGTCCCAAGATATTTATTTATTACATAAATTTATAATAGGCTGCCGTTTGGCAAATTATTTTCACCAATTATGACTTACCAAATAACTTATCGCAATAGTTTTTTCATTGCTTATGCTCGGAAAGTGGGTTGTTGTTTATCTATGATACGGGAGGAAAACGATGCATCGCGGACCTTGGGTTGCAAAAAGATATATTATGTTCCTATTAGTGCTAGCCTTGTAAAATTGTAAGCACCAAGCCGAACAAAGTGCCAACAATATTCTTATTTAGAAACAAATTCGAATATATTAGTTCTTGGTTTCTTGTGTTTGTTTTTTTGTAATGATAATCGTAAGTTAAATATGTCAATTCATTAAATTATTTCAATTTTTCGGTTAAAATTTAAGTGTTTTGGTTTTATAATGTAATACTGCCATATATGAATTTATTATTAAAAATAAATTCTTACTTACATTCAATTAATACTTTTGTTTTTCTTTCCTCTCATTCGTAATGAAAAGTAAAGTGTTTAACTCGGGTGAAAGGCACCCATTTCTCACTTCGTTCGAGCGCCAAACTACCTCGTCGGGAATGGGTGCCTTTCCACCCTTGGTTAACAATCTACTATACAGGGTGGTCCAAACCTTGACGTCAAAAAAATTTTTTTAGATTCCTCACGTCATGAGCTATCAGAATATACCCCATGTATGTTAGCCGATTTTTTGTAGTTTTCGAGTTATGAATTTTTGAAAATTTTTTTTTGAGAAATTCTGGAATGAAGTAAATTATTAATAAAAAAAAACTGTTAGGTTTTTTAACTAGTTTCTTTTTGTAAAAGTATTACTACAAATAAAGCATTTACTGACAAAAAAATTAGCGTCCTCACTTTGATACAAGTAGGATAAAAAATACCAAATTACCTATTAATTAAGTTTATTTTACCGACTACTCCGAAAAATCCTCATTATTAAGTATCACTTTTTTTTTGCTTTTACGAAGGTTTAAGGTCTAGGGCAGTCTTTACATTACCAATAATCCTTGGGTTATGTTTTATTTTTTTTATTTACGTACTTAAATGCTATTTTGATGCGTTTTTAGCGTAAAATTTTGAATTTTGTATTTTTTTATCCTCGACGTCAAGGTTTGGACCACCCTGTATATCCCTACCGAATCCATTGAAACGTTTCATTTCATTGAAAGTCGGATTTTATTACGCAAATCCGAAATTTCCCAAAAAAACTCAATTTTTTTTTACATTTTCCAGGTTTCCTCCTTTGTTACCGTCGTACAAAGTGTATGTATGGAAAATGGTTACGAAATAGGGAAAAAAACCATGTGATTTTTTTTTCTCTTTGACATCGAAAGGGCTCGTGATTCTTACTTAGTAGAAATATCCCAAAATTAATTGGTAAATTCAAAATTATGAAAAAAAAAAACAAAATGAAGAGAAACACTGAATATGAATTTACGAATTCCTCTTTATTCGTAAAGTCCATTAATGTCCATTGTCTTATCTAGTAAACAACTTTCTAACCTAAAAGTACACGTTTTCTGTTGTAAACTGCCATATTTTCCTATACCAAAATACCTGAATCCGTATTTGTGCCGTCCGTAGTGATTAGTAAATTGATTTTTAATCAAGGATACAGCAGTTTAAAACAGAAAACATGTACTTTTAGGTTAGAAAGTTGTTAACTTTATAAGACGACTAACGATGAATGAACCGTATTGTGATATTATCACATCATCAGCCTGTGATAGTCCACTGCTGGACGTAGGCCTCTCCTATTAACTATGCGTATAGACGCATTAGGAGGTAAATGCCCATAATCGCCACGCTGGACAAGCGGATTGGCGATCGCAGTAATGTGTCCACTATGATGACGCTGCTGCCCATCATCAATCTTGTAAAATGGTCAGTGACACTTCAATCCCTTAGTCGACTCTTACGACACCCGCAGGTGGAGTTGGGGTGGTGACAAATGTATTCTTACTGCCGTCACCACACGGCATCTCCAACATATAATAGATCTCCAATGCATACATAACTCAAATATGTTTATTTCAGAATCCTCATTCACTTCAATGCACTCCTTGTTATCATGCAAATTACATGCCAAGTAACTCGCAAAGATCTGACAAGTTCCAGTCATTGTTCTGAACATGTCACGACACGTTGGCACTGTGCCAGCCAATAAACAGACTGGACAGATATTGGCGAATCGTTTGAGACGTGTTCGAAGCCTTTGGTTTTGAGTCAACATTGAGAATAGTGCCAGACTCCCGTATTTAAATAATTTGTTATAAGTGTTATAACTGAGATTGACTGAAAAATGGTTATATGTTTTTCATTAAAGAAAGGTAGAGAAGATGTGATTCTACGAATACTTATTTACTCATATGAAATAAATATCTGGGACATCTTACACAAATCGGCGTAGTCTCACGGTAAGCTCAATTAAGTAATTAAGGCTTGTGATTTGTGGGTACCAGGCGACGACATATATATATAATAGATAGATTACTTAAATACATAGACAGCCATGAGCAAGGAACAAATATTTATGATAAATCAATACACAAATAATGCCCTCGCCGGTATTCGAACCCGGAACCACCAGCTTCGTAGGCAGGGTCACTACCGACTAGGCTACGAATGCTGACGAATGAAATACTCCAATATCTAATATAACTAACAAAAACTGTTTACTTCAATTCAGTCTCCTTTGTTATCTCATGCAAATTACACGCCACGTAACTCGCAAAGGTCATTCCTCCAAGTTCTATTGTCCTGAACATGTCACGAAATGTTGGCACTGCGCCAGCCAATAAACAGACATATATTGCCGAACTATTTGAGACGTGATTGAAGCCTGTGGTTTGTGTTTACACCGACAATATGCCAGACTAGATGCGACTTATTGTTTATTGAATCAGTGGTTAAATAGGTTTTTTCCGGTTTTTTAACCGGTTAAATAGGTATTTTTCTGATTTGTGAGTAGGTATGAATGCATTCTTTTAATTGATCTTAATATAAAAATTATTTATTTATCGACCATTATAAGACTTATCGATAACAGTTATGTCGATATTTAATTTTGACAACCTATCATTTCTGCTTGAAAAATATCAAAATATATTAATTACACGTGTTCTATACCAAAGAAGCTAGAGAAGATGTGATTTTATTAATAGTATTAATACATAAAACCCATATAAAACACTACAATAGATAATATAACTTACAAAAACTGTTTACTTCAATTCAGTCTCCTTTGTTATCATGCAAATTACACGCCACATAACTCGCAAAGGTCATTCCTCCAAGTTCTATTGTCCTGAACATGTCACGAAATGTTGGCACTGCGCCAGCCAATAAACAGACAGATATTGCCGAACTATTTGAGACGTGATTGAAACCTGTGGTTTGTATCTTCACCGACAATAAGCCAGACTAGATAGGATTTGTTTATTGAATCAGTGCGACGAATTGGTAAACCGGTTTTTACTGAAAACGTTTTGTTCACATATGTCATATATACCATAGATCAAGCAAACGTGTCAAATGAACTCAGTGAAATCCACTGAGTTATCCGTCTTTAATCGCAGCTTGCAGCTTTTGGGCGTCAAATTTTGTAAGTTGGAGTGAACAAAAACATTAATAATGCCTCCTTAAGTAATATTAATTGCAACAACACAAAAAAATATGAATACTCAAGGGCCTGAGACATATTTAAAATGATAGGCAAGTAACAACTTCAGTACAAAATCTGACACGCTCGGCCGCCATACAAATGAATGAACTTGTTTCTTCTATCCAAATCTAATTCTGTGGTTTTGTTGGTGTTTTTGTACACAAGCACTTAAGAGTATTAGAGTGTTCGAGTTTATATTAATAAGGCATATGTACCTACCAGTAAGAAACTGCATATTTCAGCCTCCATAGCCTAGTTGGGGTGGTGACAAATGTATTCTTACTGCGGTTATTGGACGGTGTATATTTAGTTCCTGTTGATTCTTTAATAGTTCCAATGTCGTAACAGATGTGCTTACCATATAAAAAATCAACTGCGAAAGACTGGTTGTCAAGGTATTCGAACCCGCTTCCTCTGGATTGCCGGTTCAACGTGCTTCCAATTACACCAGACCACCTTCCGTGAATAACAGCGAATTAAGTCAATGGTATTGTGAAACTAATCACTAGCGACATCTGTACTTAATGTTTCGAAGGTACTACAACCTTAAGCCATTCAAAGACGCGTGTCTTTGTGGTGTTTATAGTTTGTTATAGAATTAAACACCAAAAATAACCATCTAAGAATTGAATACCACGAGAAATTACATTTCAACAAAGCCTACTTTAACTTGAAAACCGTCACAAAATGTTTCCCTCGCCAACTTATTGGATACTTCACAAAGAGTAAATTTACAAATATCCTATTAAAGGTGTTTCCAAACAAATTTATTCAGTACCAAAAGCCTTCTGAAGTTAGTCTTATTCAAATATAACTGTTTATTTCTGCGTTTACTGTTGAATCAAGCGCAATTCGAACTTGAAAATGTCTGCCTCTTATTAAAAATATTGTCAGCCTCCGTAGCCTAGTTGATAGGGATCCTGCCTACGAAGCTGGAGGTTCTGGGTCCGAATCCCGCCGAGGGCATTATTTGTGTATTTATTTATGACAAATATTTGTTCCTTGGTCAGGGCTGCCTATGTATTTACTTCGCTTCGTACCCCCATCACGAGCCTTAATTGAGCTTACCGTGGGACTAGATCCATTTGTGTAAAATTTCCCAAGATATTTATTAAATTTTTTATTGTACTTTTTATAGGGTTTATGTTTTCAGCTATTATTACTTTGGCAATGTTAGAATACTAAGAGCTTTTTCTGTTGAGAAATATGTTTTCTTCGTTAAAAACCTTTAGCCGTATGCTTAGAATACCCTCTATTTCCAGGAGGATTATTCACACGATATTATTGAATTTCGCATTGCCCTACACTTTCCTCAAGAGCAAATAAGTAAATAAGTATTTAAATTAAATTAATTTAACGCTTGGTTTTTGAATCTTTAGGTGTTAAGTTTTACTGTGAAATGAATCTAATGTTTATTTTTGGGAAATTATAGCGGTACAACATTTTTCATACATCAACGCATTAAAATAATAAATAATTATGTTACGGAATTGATGATTCTGAATGCATCAACACTATTTTCTTCAAAGTATTTTGACCAATTTTAATGATGTATGACTTTCACCAGATAATTTTGGGATACTTTATAATATTAAAATAATACTATTACTTTATAAAAACAATAAAATAATATATATTTATTAGTTTTTTATTGAACGATAAATTGAACAATAGTAATAACACTAAAATCTAAAATTAAATAGCTAGATTAAAAATACATCTTAAAAGATTATACTCGTATATACATACTTACATATAATAAACAATACAACAATAAAATACAATATTAACCTTTTTTATTAATAAGCATTCATAAAAAACTAAAATATCCTCTCAAAAGAAAACAAATTAAAATACAAGAACATTTGTGATTCATAAGCATTTTACAATCGGGTAAAGGTGCATTCAGACCAAAAGAGTATTCGCTGTTTTATCCCCCGCTCTACGAAATCTACCAATCACGTTTTGTGTAACGATCGAATTTCGTAGAGTAGGGGGTTAGAATAGCGAATGCTCGTTTGGTCTGAATGCACCTTCATGTGCGTGCTCTTATAGGTATATAATTTACTGCTCTGTGGATTGTAACTTATATACTCGTATGTCAATTTAATGCCATTTTGCATCAGGGTGAAGACACATTTATCAGCATGCGTACGCATTTTGTCTATAGAAAATGTCAGTTTAGTATGGGACCGCGTCCAGCTTTCCGCATGCGTACGCATGCTTTCACGTTTCATACTAAACGGCCAATTTTGCTAGACAAAATGCGTACGCATGCTGATAAATGTGTCTTCACCCTTAAGTTTCATATTTTTACATTGGTCTGCGTTTGTGCATTGAAGTTTAAATAAATAAAAAAGCAGGTCTTCGGCGTTGAAACTACTGTGCCGATATCTTTCTCATTCATTTACGTTCAAAGGGTTAAAGAGGCAAAAATGAATGTAGAAAGTTATAATGTTATAAATTGTGTATGAGTCAGAATATGTTTTCAGTAAAATACCGGTTTATTATTTTACCGGTTAGAAACTGCTACCATATATAACATGGACGTCTGACGCCAGCTCAAAAATGCCCCCAAAAGCAATTGTTCAATTGTGCCAAGATGGGCAGGACATAGCGCTTTTCTAAACACCGCGCTTATTTCGGCGCAACATCTTTGACAAATGTTTAAAGAATATAGCCACAGAGCACGGACCTCTTTAGTGTGTAACCTTAGAGATAGAGGCGGCCTTGGCTGTCATTTTCATAGAAATCGACCGTGTCAGGTAATTTTGACATGTTAATGTAAATAGTGTTGTGGTATGGCTCGACATTTTTATCGATAGATTAAAACCAACAGTTATTTGACTAAAAATGTTACTTGAAAATAGCTATTCAAACATTCTCATTTTTAAAATCTCACTAAAATGATGTCGTTATGAATGATATAAAAACAGTAAAATTTATACATTTATTTGAATTTATATTTACAATAAGTACCTACTTACATTAAGTTGTTAGCTTTAAGGTTAAAGTTAAACAACAAGTGTTAAGGGTAAGGCTAGGCAGAGGTAGTCATATATGTTACCTTTGCATTGGTTTGTTTGTTCAAGGTGTGCAAACTATATCTACTTATATTACGTTATAAAACGCAAAAAAGAAAATGTAGGTATATCATAGGTGCTTAAATTAAAATTGTAACTATAAATGGGAACTAAAATTAAACGATCAACTGTAAGGAGTTTAGATGGTTAGGTAATTTAAGTATTATATATGAGGACAGATTAACTAGATGTCTAAATGTATAAATATATTTTTAATTTCGTAAATTGTACCGTTTTACGTTTTCTTAAAAGATTATCAGATGGGTTACTTGGGACAAGAAACACCTGGAAATTACATACTTAAATTAATATGTATTAACAGATAACATCAGAAATCCTTCAAAAGGTACTTTACTTTTAAAACATAATACAATTATTTAGCAAAGCTAACTTACCTTGTCAAACGCAGGATGGAGTTTTAAAGTTGGACAGGCATTGGATGACAATATACACGGTGTTACGTCAGCATTCCGAAAGATTTTAATGCTGGATTCCTGACCATATTTAGAGTCTTTAATGTTATATAAAATTTCCTGGATTCGGCTTGGTTTCAGAGATAATCAACCTTTTTTCGAAATAAGTTTTTCGACGTAACTCGTCTTTTAACTTCTTTTGGATTACAATGCTACCACAATGTGTTCTAATATTACCACACATTTTGCCTGACAACCAAAAAATACGAATAGACTTGACGAAATAACTTCTACCTAAAAAAAACAATTAAAATAAATAATTTAAACAAATTGTTGTTATGATAAAAAGTACTGGAAATGTTAAAAAGTATTCAAATCGACCTAAAAAAAAAGAAAAAAAAAATATATTTTTTTGGTGGAATTGACATTAGGTCTCATAAATTTTTTTGTTTATTTTGATGTCTAGAATGCATAGTTAAAATCTTTCGCAATGCTCGCGTAACACCGTGTAGATTTCGGATTTGTTCTTACAAAACAGTCATTTTGGAAGTGGTCCGAACAAATTGTGTCGTGTTTTTGCGGAAACCAGTTCAACTTTCCAGTTGCCGTTATCCAGCGTTCTCTGACACATGGTTCTATAGGAAATCTAAAAATTAAGTCGGAATTTCTTAAACTATATGTTTTTGTATAGTGGCTTCATTGTCTGCACTCTAGATAAATATTATATTATTGCTAAATATAAATAAATGTTTGGGCGACAGTCTCATACAAATCAACCTAGCCCCGAACTAAGCAAAGCTTGTGTACTAGGTAGGCGACGATATATATATGTACTTAAATAGAGAAATACACATAATTATACTTACTTATACATAGGAAACGTCCGTAACTCGGGAACAAATTTTGAATTTCTACTAACACCGTTCAGTTGTAAGAGTTTACACAGACTATCGATAACAATTCAAATTCAGCGTCGTGTCTCTTCACTATGTCTCTCGCCCATACTAATTTTATATTGAATTTAATATAACTTTTTTTACTTACCTGTGATAGGAAACGTTTGAATTTTGTTTATTAACGTACGTAGACTGGTTCCTGCACCAGATTACAGAGCAATGTGGCATTCTTGGTATATTTTTATAGTTTATATACCCATGACGTCCCGAGAGGTACTGACAGCACATATGCGTAAAACGCATATGCGCGGCACGGGTTTTGTCTGTCACGCCGTCTCTCTATAGGCGCCCTAAGAGTTCCAACCTCTTTGAATATAGCCAATCAAAACTTTGATGGATCAATCACAACTATTTTTAAATGGCGGTTTAAGTATTTATAGGTTGATATTGACATTCATTACCGTGATGCATTGAAGAGGGGGTGACAGTTGTCAAATAAAATTCTGGACCGTTTTTGAAAGGCAATTTAATGTGGCGTGCGGCTTCCATGTTTTATTTGTTCGTAGGTTACAAATCAACTGCATGATCCCAATTTCGTAACGACTAATATCATTTTGCCCGGCTGACCCGCCATTTTGTTTAAGCCCCAATAGGATGAAATAATCCAATCTGCTGTTTACCAATTTCAGCGAATCGGGCGATTAACAAAAACGTATTTAAATTCATAGCTTTCAGTGGAATTATTTGAAATATTGTTTTAATTTTGGATTGTTTGTGTTTGCTCGATTAAGGGTAAAGTTAGTAAAATTAATGCATTTATTTTTGACGCCTTTTGTCAATTGTTAAATTACGAAAAGTAATGGCTTCTGCGGCCCTACCGCGAAAAACGAAATTCGTAAATTTCGAGGAATTTTCTCTCTCACTCTAATGACGCCTTCGTTTGAGTGACAGAGAAAATCCTCGAAATTTACGAACGTCGATTTTCGCGGTAGTAGAACTGGCTGCAAAGTACGCCTATGCATTTCACGCGTCTTTATTTTCCAAACCACAGATGTCATATATACCAAAGATCAAGCAAACGTATCTACTTAGCGTGTCAAATGAACTCAGTGAAATCCACTGAGTTGTCCGTCTTTAATCGCAGCTTGCAGCTTTCGGGCGTCAAATTTTGTAAGTTGAAGTGAACAAAAACATTAATAATACCTCCTTAAGTAATACTAATTGCAATAACACAAAAAAAATGAATACTCAAGGGCCTGAGACATATTTAAAATCATAGGCAAGTAACAACTTCAGCACAAAATCTGACACGCTCGGCCGCCATACAAATGAATGAACTTGTTTCTTCTATCCAAATCTAATTCTGTGGGACAAACAATTATTAAAAGGTAAAAAGGGCGACAAATTATACTTTAAATAATAAACAAAAAATACGAGTCCTACGAGACCTAGGTATGTCTTTTAAATTTGCTCCCTTGTACTACTGCTGAAGGCTGTTCGACAAACTATACCATATAGTTTGTACGACTAACTATCATTCGCTTATGATTGTTTACTTATAGATAAAAGAATGTAATTCTTTTTATAGTTTTCAGTGTGAATAATTTCAATTTTTATAAAAAAAAATCAATTAAACTTGAACGCTTTAAAACAGAAAAAGTATTATAATTTAATTAATTGCATACTCATAATTTCAAACGTACTTCAATTTGAGTTGAACATAAATTATTTAATTTAATAACCCTGCTCATCAAATATATTAAAATTAAATTTTCAGTCCTATAAAAATATGTATTTTGCACTTCAGATTTATATGCAATGCTGAAAAGTATTTGTTTAAAACCGTTTTTGGAGTTAATAAACGGTTTGATTAATTTTGTTCGCTAATATACTCATCGCTATTAAAACCTAAGCTGATTACCTTTATAAAGCAAACTAAAAGAGCCGCATTTTCTGGATCCTTAAGACGACGGCTATCAGGGAAAAATATTCATACCTTCAAAAAACTTTACATAGCCATGTCTTTTCCGTGGACCCTTCATCTAATCTTATAAAACTTAAAACAGTTTTAGGGAATTTTCCAAAAAAATCCATTACGTCACGTATTTTGTATGAACTTACTATGACAGTCACGTTACAGAAAATAAAATTTTGTACGAAAATTTTGGGACATTATTTTTATTACACAAATCAGCATCGATCTCGAAGAATTAGGTTTTAAAACGCCCATTAACAAAATAATAATAAATAAATATATATATATTTGGACATTTTTACACAAATCAACCTAGTCCCACGGTAAGCTCAATTAAGGCTTGTCATGTGGGTACCAGGCGGCGATATATATAATAGATAGATACATATAGATATTTAAATACGTAGACAGCCATGACCAAGGAACAAATATTTGTGATAAATAAATACACAAATAATGCCCTCGCCGGGATTACAACCCGGAACCTCCAGCTTCGTAGGCAGGCTACGGAGGCTGATAAAAGTTGTAAATGAAACCAGTTGTAAGATAATGTAACTATAAAATAAAAAAAAAAATTGTTTTTGAGGTAAGCAGAATCAAATGAAACTAACAAACTTTATTTGTTTGACAATACTAACAAAGGATTTCTATAAGATCGCACGATTTCTACTTCCGCAAAATCCTTTCTAGTCCCATCGACAGACTGAGATCTTGTTACCGGGAAATCCCGGTATAATTGGAATCCCGGAACGAAAATATAAAGGTGGGAACTCCGAAATTGTACGAGTCAAAGAGAACTTCACGCAGACTAAATATAATTTTAACTTTAAAACATAAAATGTTTTAAACCTATTTTAGCAAAAATTGTGTCACTTATTTTTAGGGTAGCGAAGTAAACTAGTTAGGAATAATTATAGTGAAATCCTGAGCGTAATGAAGAATTCATATATACGTTAAATAATTTCGAGACCGTGTGATGTGATACATATTGCTTTTCACGCCACCTATGAGAAAAATAGAACATTTATATTATACAGCGTGGGTATTTGATACGGGCGAATAATTAATCCAGCTATAATATCTGATCCTACGAGTCGTATAAGATAACCATGTCGTTAAAATTTGTTGTTGATTAGGTGTAATGATTTTTCTAAAGTGCAACCCAGCAGCAATGTATGCCGGCCAACTGACATGAGACTCGTATGACGTTTAGATACTTATGTCTACTTTAAGTAATGTGGCTACCAGTGGATGCAATACATTGCGGGCTCAATTATTTTGTATGAAAAAAAAATACCTTAATTTCTAAAATAATATGTAAATAGGTTCCCTAGGTCCGATAGTAATCGCCACTAAAATATTCGCCCGTATCAAATACACACGCTGTATATTGAATAACTAAGTAAATATCTTTGCAGATAATCGATTTTAAAGTCATCATCATCATCAGCCTATGATAGTCCACTGCTGGACGTAGGCCTCTCCTATTAACTATGCGTATAGACGCAATAGGAGGTAAATGCCCATAATCGCCACGCTGGGCAAGCGGATTGGCGATCGCAGTAATGTGTCCACTATGATGACGCTGCTGCCCATCATCAATCTTTTATCAAATAATGGTCAGTGACACTTCAATCCCTTAGTCGACTCTTACGACACCCGCAGGAGGAGTTGGGGTGGTGATAAATGTATTCTTACTGCCGTCACCACACAGCCAGATTTTAAAGTAATTTTAATCAATTATGAACGTACTGTTTATTTTAGAATTATAACTAACGTGAGACTCAACCATATTAAAATATTGATCAAACAAGTTAGGTACTCACGTATTTTTAGTCGGTAATTGTACACATCGGGCTTTGGTCACGGGTACTCCATGATGAGGATCTTCTAAATGGATCGAAATTTGTCGAGCAATTATCGACTAAAATTAGGTAAGTAACCCGTTTGATCAATATTTAAATGTGTACTGTTTATTTTCATATTTAATTCTTAATATCAATAGCTGGCTACTTTTCGGCTATGACAAATACGTTCGGTTGAGGAAGAACTGTCAGGATAATATTAAACATAAGTTTACGCCATCATCATCATATTATCAGCCTATCTCAGTCCACTGCTGGACGTAGGCCTCTCCTATCCACTATGCGTATAGACGCATTAGGTAAATGCCCATAATCACCACGCTGGGCAAGCGGATTGGCGATCGCAGTAATGTGTCCACTATGACGACGCTGCCCATGATCAATCTTCTATCAAAGAATGGTCAGTGACACTTCAAGTCAAGTCAAACTATTCTTTATTCAAGTCAGCTTATGAATAAGCATTTTCGAATCGTCGTGACATTATCAAGAGAGAGAAAAAAATCTACTACTTCAATCCCTTAGTCGACTCTTACGACACCCGCGGGAAGAGTGGTGACAAAAGTATTATTACTGCCGTCACCACACGGTATGACAAATATGAAACGTTATAATATGAATGTGATGAAATCTCTGCTATATTAAGGGTGCGGCTCCATTGACGCGAAGCTGTGCAAAATTGACCAATTACATTCTTCAAATTCGAATTCGAAACACTGTGATGTGGTCTCATTGGCCGAGCTCCCACAGCTCCGCTCCGCTCCGCTTCAGTGGAGCCGCACCCTAAGCGGGGGTTGAAAACGACGGGTATTTGACTGAACCTAATTAAACTAGGGAGTATTATGTCGGTAAAAGGGAATTTAATCTCCTCACAATACAAAACAACAATAGCGTTGGCATTGACACAAGCTGGTTATTTAACAGCTTAACTTTGTCCCAAAACTACCCATTATACAGGGTGAATTCAAAGTGGTGATACAAAATAATAAAACATGAATCTATTACTGGTTTTGAACAACTTTTAGGCCCTGGTCTCACCGCGAGCTACTAAGCTATGAAATATGAGGTATAAACAGGAACGAAAGCTACCAACTAGGCTACGGAGGCTGACAAACGAAACGGCCACTGTTTCTTTATTTATTTTTTAATTCTTATACAGATCATTACAATTTTTGTTACATTCTGTTTAGTTTTCGGAATAACATTTACTATTCAAAATTCAGTATACAAAATTTCTTTCAAACAAAACACATAAAATAAACTTAATATACTTTCGCTTACAAAGGACCTCATTCCCTTGTAAGTACTGAATTTTTGTAAAAGATAACTTACTCTTCTTTGTTCTTTGCTCTAGTTACAGTAACTTGCAATAATTTTCTTTTATAACGATGGTACTTAAAGAACCGTACAACTACTAAACAGAACGTAATTTTAACATATTTTATGTACTTTAATTAATATAAAATGAAAAGGC
This sequence comes from Thaumatotibia leucotreta, assembly GCA_025490895.1. Lineage (NCBI taxonomy): Eukaryota > Metazoa > Arthropoda > Insecta > Lepidoptera > Tortricidae > Thaumatotibia > Thaumatotibia leucotreta. Next base: position 17,241 of record JALPQI010015108.1, on the reverse strand, counting down.
TGTCTGAGGCGACTGATGACCATAGGGCTGGCTCATTTCTTGGCCAGAGGTAATACTCTGTTTGATTTAGTGTTTAAAAAAAGGTAAACAATCTGGCCTTTTTCTTGAAAACTACGAGTAGAAAATAGGTTTGAACAAATAATATACATAATATAACAAGGAAATATAGTGATTTACATTGTTTTGAATTCATAAAGTACCTAGTTTGGGTTTTATATGCATTTTTCAATAAAAAGATACTGCAAGATTGTTTACCTTTTTTTAAACACCAAACCAAACAGAGTATAGGCATTGCCATCCAGCGAGGAAATATAGCCAGTGGTATAAGCACTCTCCCACAGGGAAGCGACTTGGAGGATGTAGTAGTTTAAGTTAGTTATAAGTAATAAATAAATAAATATCTTCAGACATCTTACACAAATCGATCTAGTCTCACGGTAAGCTCAATTAAGGCTTGTGATGTGGGTACCAGGCGACGATATATATAATAAATAGATACATATAGAAAACAACAATAAATACATATAGATACATATAGATACTTAAATATATACACAAATGTTGTGAATTTGGGTGAATCAACTTTTTTTCTGTCTGTTATTACCATGGTTACGGTCGACTGAGTCACGCTGGATTTATGCATGATTATGATATTTAAACTATGCGAACATGTATTTTTCTGATGTTAATAAACCCTTTCCTTGATGGGCCATCTACAAACATGAACTATAATAATATGCATGTTTGCATAAATTAAGTAGCATCATTTTGCATAAAACCAGTATGTCTCAGGTGACCGTAACCATGGCAATAAGAGACAGAAAAAAGTTGATACATCCATTTTCATAAACGTCCATTATTTTTAAAAGTCACGATTCTGTGTGATGGAAATAATATAAATAGATATCTTACACAAATCGACCTAATTCAACGATACATTAAGGCTTAGTTGTGGTTACAATCGTCGTTACATTTAATAGGATACAGATTGCAATTTGTGATACACAGATAAAAATTGCCCTCGCCGGGATTTGAACCCGAAACCGCCAGCTCCGTAGCAACAACTATTTACAGTAGTACCATTTAAGCTACGCACTGCCAGCCTCGTTTTGTTAAAGAGACTCGCTATGCTCAGGCACTGATCGTTTCCCTGCCAACGCGGCTTGTGATGTACGAAATTATTTGTCAAATGCTACACAGCTAGCGTTGCGTACGCATTCACCTACACAAGTTGTAACATATGGAATTATTCGTGACATGTCATACCGCTAGCGTGTCGGTTTAAAAGCTTGGAATTGAAACGTTTGAACTATTAAAGTTTGAAGACGAAAGTCTTTAATCAGTGTGTGTTGCCAGTGATGACATACGGTACTGAAACGTGGCCGCTTATAGTTCGTGAAATATAAATTGGTAACTTTCTACCTATGTACATTATATTAAAAATAAACATTCAATTTATATTTCTCGAACTATACAATGGGCCTCATAAGAAGGCTCAAACTCACCCAAAGGGCAATGGCTATGCTAGGAGGGCTACGCTGGAGTCTCTCTGCGTGATCGGATTAAAAATTAGACCATCCGCAGCAGAACCAAAATAACCGAAATAGCTCTTCGAATCGCTAAACGAAAGTGGCAGTGGGCGGGGCACATTGCGCGTAGAACCGATGGCCGTTGGGGCGGGAAGGTTCTTGAGTAGCGGCCACGTACCGGAAGGCGTAGCGTGGGTAGGCCCCCCACAAGGTCGGCTGCTCAAAGTCAAATTCAAGTATGTCCATTTTAGCAAATTTTACAGGAGAGCAAAAAAACGTAATTTGTCGTTTTCATCGACAAATAAACTCAAAATTAATTCAAATTTATTGTCATGGCGTTTAACACTATAATGTAAATTGTTTGATGATTTTTATTTTTATTGCTCAGTTTAATCACAAATAATAAGAAATGTTTTCAGCTTTGTCGCACACCCACTTTTTGGGAACAACCGTCAACGTAAAAACAAGCAAGTCTGACATGCTTGATTTTAGGTTTGTTGCATTGTTACTAAAATGTAGGGGAAAATGTATCAGTTATGTCTTTTTGCTTTTGTTATAAAACGTATTTTGTCGAATTCTCTAAAACAACTAGATCGAATATGTTCAAAATCATGTTGCAAGTAGATTGCATCATGTCCCATATTTCTGACATTTTTTCATATTTTTTAGACCTGCCGATAAAAAATTAAGGGGTGTAGACACATTTTGTTAGACTTTCTGGACTATTATTTCTGAAAGTATTCCATTAATCAAATTATTGGTAAAGAAACCATAAACTTATTTTAAAAAACCTATCATATGATGTATTACAAATTAATATTTGGATAAAATTTTTTTTTTGTCATTTAGATACATGTATGGGATGCCCCCCCTTAAAAAATGTTATTTTGCAATTTATATTCAAAACTCAGTAGCAACACACAATATATACCTTGAGCTGAAATTTCATAAACGTACGCTAAACAGTTACAACAGAAACCGCTGTTACATACAGACGGACACACAGGCAGGACGCAAATGACTTCCGCTTTTACTTAAAAATCTTAAAATATACGTATAAACGTCTGGTTAGTTTAAAAGCCAAACGCTGAAATCAAGCATCTCCAGACACAATTTGAATTTCAAGTACTTATCTCATTTAGAGATACTGCTTTCCAGCTTGGATCTGGACCAAATGCTTGGTTTTAGCGTAGATGTTGAGGGAAATTCAACAAAGCTGAAAACATTTCTTGTCTATAACTTTAAAAATAAGGGGTTTAGAAGAAAATTTTTGATGCAGAAAAATGCGTTTTCGGTCCCTTTTTCAAAATATGCAAAAAAACAAAAACTGAAAAAAATGGACATACTTGACTTCAACTTTGGGCAGCCGAGGTGGACCGATGACCTAGTGAAGGTCGCAGGAGTCCGCTGGATGCGGGTGGCGCAGGACCGGTCATTGTGGCAATCTTTGGGGAGGCCTATGTTCAGGAGTGGACGTCTTTCGGCTGATATGATGATGTTGATGATGAACTATTAAAATAAGATTATCTTAACAATCTCAACAACTCTCAGAAGAATCAAAGTTTTGAGATAACTTCAATTAAAGTTTCGTCTCTAGAGTACATGCGTACATGTTCAATTTGAACATAAAAGCAAAGACGTATACAAAATAAAGACTAAATTTAATTGTGTCAATGTTTGGAGGAATCTTTATGTTCAGAAGTGGACGTCTTTCGGCTGTATAATAATAAAAAAATATCTTGGGACATTTTACACAAATTGACCTAGTCCCACGGTAAGCTCAATTAAGGCTTGTGATGTGGGTACCAGGCGACGACATATATAATAGATAAATAAATAAATATCTTGGGACATCTTACACAAATCGACCTAGTCCCACGGTAAGCTCAATTAAGGCTTGTGATGTGGGTACCAGGCGACGATAAATATAATAGATAGATACATACAGATACTTAAATACATAGACAGCCATGACCAAGGAACAAATATTTGTGATAAATAAATACATAAATAATGCCCTCGCCGGGATTCGAACCCGGAACCTCCAGCTTCGTAGGCAGGGTCACTACCAACTAGGCTACGGTGGCTGACAAATCGTCAGCTGACAAGCAAAACTCACTATAAAAACTGTCACTACTCTTAGCAACCTCTTATGTCAGTATTGAATCAGAACCTAAATACGATATCTATTTCAAGTCGGTATTTGTTACTTAATGAGTTTTGGTTGTCAACCGACGAAATGATGATGATAATGATGATGAAGTTTCATTGTTCGAGTTAGTCTTTAGTTGGTAGTGCAAAGCTGAAGTTCCCAGGTTTGGTTCTCGGCGTCATCTATTTGTGTTTTTATCACGAAAATAAGTACTTCCTCCTTTTTTCCTTCCTTAAGAACTTCCTCCCGTGGACGGTCCGTCTGTGGAATGAGCTCCCTGCCGAGGTTTTCCCGTTGGACTACAGTATTGGGTTCTTCAAAAGTGGAGTGTACAAGTTCTTATTGGGTCGGCATCGCGCATGTGACACCCCTGGGGTTGCAGGCACCCATAGGCTACGGTGACTGCTTTCCATCAGGCGGGCCGTATGCTTGTTTGCCACCGACGTGGTATTAAAAAAAAGTAATCTTTAGTCTTTTCGTTTTTATATTAACTTATTTATTTCACAACATAAATTAAAGTAGACTGACTACTAAAAAAAATGTTAGTTATTATAAACTAACCAATACATTAAGTGTATCTAATCTATATACTAACATAATCTACCCAGCGCACGCAAATTGTTTGCTGAGATCGCGAAACGTCTGGTTGACGTAATTACTTAAAGACCGAAGAGCTGGCGACTTCCTCGCAGAACGCATCAGATTGCGATACAGCGAGGAAATGCCGCCAGCATCCTCGGTACAATGCCACAAGGGCCAATCTTAGATATAGGTTAGGTTAAGTAGATTAGTTAGATTTAATCTATGTACATAAATTGTAGTTTTGACCAAACCTAAATTTAGTCTTGGTTGATTTTTATGTAAGTATTTTAATATGCTATAGTTGTTATTAATATTTATTTGTCTTTTACAAAACCTAAACTCTAGGATTTTGAAAATTACGCCCTAGGGTTTCAACCCTTTCTAAGTCTTACGTAAGATAACCCTATTTCCTAAAGCCTGAAGCTAAAAGGACTTTTAAAAGGTCTATTTTACGTGACCTACATTTCGTTGTTATGAATCATAAAACCACAATGTTTTCTTATCTGTTGAGAATAAGAGAATTCATATTTTTCATCACACTTGCTGTCTAAGCGCGCCATTGCGTAGCGGGAGTAATAGAAAAGTGAAATTCCCTAGGGAGTAATATAAATGTCAGTACGTCATTTAATAATATTATGTCTTAAAACTTATTTTTTTGTCGGCAAGTGTGATGAAAAACATTGTATGCATCACGGTCGGTAAACAGAATACTAACTCGAGTCATAAAAACCTTCTAACACTCTCGTTAGTAATTCCGTACTCACCTCCCTTGATGCACAATGTACTATTATTAATGTCCCAAGTAACGTGTCCAATTTAACGCAAATCAACACGAACACCCTGTATAGGTTAGAGTGAGAATACCCATCGATAATCGGTTTCCATTAATATTAAGTGATACACATCGAACGCTAATGGCTTTATGGAGAGAGGGAGATGGATTATATACAGTCAGGCTTGTTCACGAAATAAAGTAGCTATCGTAAAATCAGTCTCTACTGTTAAGGTGCATTCAGACCAAACGAGCATTCGCTATTCTATCCCCCAGTCTACGAAATCAACGAATCATGTAACGATCGAATTTCGTAGAGTTGGAGTTAGAATAGCGAATGCTCGTTTGCTCTGAATGCACCTTTACATAAAAGTCCCATGTAGTTCTAACAGCCATGAACTGTAAATTGATTCCTCTGTTTTATGTTTAACAATCCAATAGGTATAAAAAATAATTCGCTGAAAAGTCGTCAATATCAAAATAACTTCAGATAATGCTTAATAATATAATACTTATATATAGAATACTTATTGTTGGACATACTTTTTCTTTTTGTATTATTATTAGTTTGGCATTGGCACTACCAGTAAGTAATGTCATGCCAGACTTAATGTATAACTATATTTGCATGCATATTAGTATGTTTTACTGCAAATACATGATATTGATTTGATTTGAATGCAAAGTTTCAGGCCCAAAAAAGTGCGATCTAATCCCATCATCAATCTTCTACCAAATAATGGTCAGTGACACTTTAATCCCTTAGTCGACTCTTACGACGCCGGGAAGAGTTGGGGTGGCGACAAATGTATTCTTACTGCCGTCACCACACGACAAATATCTGAGCAGGCTTTCACACTTAATTCTTTTATACGAATAGATTCATATCCATTATTTTATGAATAAAAATTAGGCATTTAAAACAGTAGGGCAACAATCCCACTTTTACCCTTCAATGAAATAAACTTGATAGGTATAGTTCGAGAAATATAAATTGAATGTTTCTTTGTACTATAATGTAGGTAGAAAGTTACCAATTTATATTTCACAAACTATAACATGTATTTTGAATCAAAAAAAAATTACTTGTATTGTGCCTACCCTATTTCTTTTTGTGACAATAGTAAATCAATCTAATAAATCAACGTATTTCGACGAATCACGTTTTGTGCAACGAATTTCGTAGAGTGAGCGAATAGAATGAGCGAATGCTCTTTTGGTCTAACTGAATGCATGTTCAGATATTTATGAACACCGTGGCCACTCCAATATTTCTGAAAACTCCGTATTCCGTTCCGTTTTATATTTGGGTTGACCTACTTACAGTTTGTTCGGAAACTAAAAGCACGTGCGGTGTATGGACTTGCTTTGCAGCCAGACGCCTTCAATTTCCGCTCAGCGCAGCAATATCGTTATATCGTAAATATAAATAAGAGAATATTAATTCTGAAATCGATTTCTGGGGAGTTTTATTAATACTGTGGGGCGTTTTGGGTTTTACTTGCCTTCTAAAGACTCACCATCATCATCATCATCAGCCTATGATAGTCCACTGCTGGACGTAGGCCTCTCCTATTAACGATGCGTATAGACGCATTAGGAGGTAAATGGCCATAATCGCCACGCTGGGCAAGCGGATTGGCGATCGCAGTAATGTGCCCACTAATCATCGATCTTGTAGAATGGTCAGTGACATATGACTTACGACACCCACAGGAGGAGTTGGGGTGGTGACAAATGTATTCTTACTACCGTCACCACACGGGATACCGTCACCATCACCCATAATATACACAAATCCTTTTCCCTTAGTCAGACTTCTACGATACCCACGTGAGGAATGGTGGTGATGACATTCTTAAACCGGCACCACACACAGAATACAGAATACAAAAATACTCAAACATATTTGTATAGTGGGGTGGGTCATTAAGTCATTATTCAAAAAAGATTTTCTGGAGGGCACAGTTACAATACGGTGCCATTTGATGTTTGATTATCACTGTTATTTTTATTATATTATTATTTTTAATTCAAGTATTGATGCCTCCGGATTTGAGTAGAAATTTATCTACACTGTGTTTTTATTGATTTCTGTTAAATTAAAGGTAAGCTTATTTAGGACATAATTAATCAATTTCTCTAAGAAACTAGTGTCTTAACTCTTACTGTTATTGAGTTATTAAAAAAATAAGTTTAATGACTGAACAAGTGTACTGCAACCTTTATTACATCCTAATGTTACTTATTTTGACGTGTGCCTGTCACCTGAGATTTTATTCTTAAAGTTCTCTCACACTTGCCATTACAATTATTATGTATGAAAACGATATTACGAATATTTTTTTACGAAATTAACAAAAGCCCGTATACCAGGCAACTTATATTAATGTCCCAAGTAACCTGTCCACTTTAACGGAAATCAAATAAATCACGGTGTATAATGACTTCAAAAAAAAGTTAATTTTTCCAACTTTTTCCCTCTCTTTTAGCTCCGTAACTATAGAAAAACGATTTCCAGGTAATCACAATAATCAAACATAGCTCATGTTGCAACAAAAAGTAAAAACATAGATATCAACTGTGGTCAGTACAAAATGTACTGAAGTTTCTATGAAATCTTTCAATTAGATCCGGAGGCAGAAAATTGATTCCGATAGCCAAATCATTTTACACACTCTTTGTCGACCTAATTACGGAACTATTTACAACTGTGCCCAGTAAAAAACAAACACTTTTTTTTCTTCATATATCAGTGACCCACCCTAATATATAGCGTCCACTTGACTCGTGTAAACTGCCCTTAATATTGGCAGACGGATCAATTTGTTGGCACTCTACTTGAAACGGGAACTTTCTGCAATCCAACGATAGGAAATTAAAATGGACACTAACCTATATTAAAAGGAGATATTGCTTCAATAAAGTGTAATTACTGTTCTTATATTATAAGCCGAACCGTTTTCATTATAAATCGATTTCAAAAAAGGGGACGGTTCTCAATAAAATATACATACACATAAAACAGTTCCGTTAGACACAAAATTGTTTTATGTGTAGGTTTGTTGGCCGTGTGATGACGGCAGTAAGAATACATTTGTCACCCCAACTCCTCCTGCGGGTGTCGTAAGAGTCGACTAAGGGATTGAAGTGTCACTGACCATTATTTGATAAAAGATTGATGATGGGCAGCAGCGTCATCATAGTGGACACATTACTGCGATTACCGATCCGCTTGCCCAGCGTGGCGATTATAGGCATTTACCTCCTAATGCGTCTATACGCATAATTAATAGGAGAGGCTTACGTCCAGCAGTGGACTATCATAGGCTGATGGTGTTGGTGCCAAGGAGACCATCTCGGCTGGCGTGATATTGAAATATTCGCCCATTTCTCGTCATAAATACAAAATTTAGGCTGATGATGATGATAATGATGATGATGATGATGTAGGTATGTATTTTTTTGTGTATAGAACGGGTACGAACAGTGACGAGAGATGGCACCAAGTTGGGGTCTGATGATGAGGTCTAGGAGAAATCGGTTGAAGCCGTAACTTCCTAATTTTTAATTTGGTGATTATTAATATTATTATACTGACACGGGATCTTTATCTTTTGTTCGTTTAATGGGCGAGTAAACAGTTGTGACTCATAGCCAGAGATCGGACAAATGTGCGTCATTGCTCGCAATAATATGGACATGACTACAAAGTTTAATAAATGAATAACTAAACGAATAATTTATTGAAATTATATGTGGAAGCTTTAAGACGATTATTTACAAAGGTTTTCATAGCTACAGGTGTCAAATAGATAATTTTTTGATAATGATTAAATTATTAATTATTGCGAACAATGATGCACATTTGTCCGATCTCTGCTCATAGTCTGCTTCACCTTTGGTGAAAAATAGTACATTGTGCATCAAGGTAGGTAAGTATGGAATTACTAACGAGAGTGTTAGAAGCCCGACGCCGCTAGGCGGAGGGCTTTTATGACTCGAGTTAGTATTCCGTTTACCGGCCGTGATGAATACAATGTTGTTCATCACACTTGCCGACAAAAAAAATAGTTTTAAGACATAATATTACTAAATGACGTACTGACATTTGTATTACTCCCTAGGGAACTTCACTTTTCTATTACTCCCGCTACGCACGCAAGCAATGGCGCGCTTAGACAGCAAGTGTGATGAAAAATGACTTTTCTCAAACTTGCGATGAAATGTGAGTGAGTTTATTAAAACGTCCCACTTTGTTGCTTGCCAGAAGGCCGCTTTGTCAGTTAATTCGTATGAAGATACAAGAAAATCTCGTCTTTATGGTAGGTAAGTGACAAAGTGGGTCGTTTTACTAAAAACTAACACAAATATTGGCATTACGTACGTCAAATTAAACCAGGAAGTACCATCTCGCTGGTTTGATGATTTGAACTTGATATTTAAAGGCATTTCATAACTACTTCGCAGTCTTAGGACCTGCTTTGAAAAGTTAAATACCGGAAGTAACTTGTAAAGTGATAAAATATCTTGGCATTTCACCGTAAAAAAAGAATGAATGTCAATGTCACCGGGTAAAAAAATATCTCAAATAGTTTAAATAAAATTGACCGTATGTTGTTTCTTTTTGTAGATTCGTTTCGTTCTTTGACTTATTTGCTTGTGTACTGTGAAAATCACTTATGATTTTTTATTTCATTGCATGTATGAGAAAAGCACTATACAAATCTTGGCGAAAAATAAAGTTACATGCCGCGTATCTCTATCTGGCCTATATATCTAATTAGCCTGTAACCTTTCGTTTCCCGTCCTCTATAGTAATGACATGTACTATTAAGACATTAAGAAACACCCGGTACAAAGTAAAATTAAAGCACAATATAGAAACATTTCTAGCTATGACGTCAGAACTTGTATGTGCTGTGACGTCACAAAGCTTATGTAATCAGGACTACACACGGACGGTAAAAAGAGAACTCAATCAAATTATGATTTTTCTTTCTTTTATTCAAATCAAATGTCAAGAGATTTTTTTACATAAATTGACCTAGTTCCACGGTAAGCTCAATTAAGGCTTGTATTGTAGGCTTATTGTACAGGGCGTCCCAAAGTTATGGGACATAATAGGGACGTACCTACCTTAAATATCGTAGATAGGATATTTTGCTGAAAGAAGATTTTATTTTATTTTAAAAATTAAATAATACTGCATTAAAAAAAAAATTCTTTTTCTAGGCATCGAACCTACTTTAAAACAAAAAATATTGTTTCGTAATTTTATGATGTCATTCGAAAGAATGGATAAAAAATAACAATTTTTCTTAAGGCCATATTCTTTGACCTCTCAACGCTAGTTTTAAGAGTCATCCAGCCTCCGCTAATACCCGTGACAGTCGCCGTCAATGATGACGTGATACTGTAACACTCATAGTGAAAATATTTACAGTACTACAACTATGTGACTAGTGTGAATCGAAACGACATAGTGTAACATAATAATAATATAAGTGATTAATTTATAATCTGGCAAGTTCTAGCGAGCCATGTGTAAAGTAGACGGTAAATTTAGAAAATACACGGATGCGAGACTATCCTATTAATATTTAATACGAAACTCGTTATAGATCCGCGATCCTATAATGCGTATCAGGCGTACAATTTCATAAAAAATGATGCAAACATGCTGATTTTCAAAATTTTTGATGGACTGTCCACGAAAAAAGTATATAATACATGATGATCAGGGGTCGAACTAATCATGCAGATGACGCAAAAATAACGTACCTAATTTTGCATTATAGGATAATGCTTTTATTTAAGCTTCCGTGCTGCATATTTCACAAAGTAATATAATAATCGCGAGTAAATCCATTACATTTATACAGGATGAAAGATGTATTTATTGTATTTTGTAGTTACACCCAGGGTATACTTGCTGCTATCATAAAATTTGTGAGGCCTATATTAAAGGGTGTATCATTTATTATAAATACATTATTATATATTTTTGTATATTACATGTTTATATAAAAACATACATGTGTCTAATTACTGCTTTAATAAGGTACACATTTCATCCTAGAAACTCGACGTAAACCATCTGGATTAGACACAACTAACCCAATCCAAAATCCTGATCTCTGAATAAAAAAATATTTCGGACATGTATTTATTACAAAAAAATTTACGTTTTGCGAAAAAGACGACATCACACACAAAAAAATCGTACTTTGAAAGACACGCTTTCATGTGCTTCGTAATGTCAAACATTTAGATATTGCCATAGCTCTTATAGTGCTCAAAAAATGACCTGAATTTGTGAAAGGATACTTTAAAGAGAATATGGTATGTAATGTAGCTTACGTGTATTTTGACTTTGACATCTAATATAACTGTCATGGAGCATTTATATCTACCTGTTCTAACTATGGATCAAGCCCATGGTGTTTCATTAAGGATTTTATGTATGGCTGATTCTTATAGCTGCTTCGTTATTCTCGCACGCATAAGAAAGTGAAGGGCATCTAAAACGTTGTGTAAAAATCAGATTTTATGTAAAAAATATGTAAAACATAAAATCCACCACATTTTATTTGTGTATGCCTGATTGGGGAATCATGAAGACTCCGTTTAGATAATATACTCGGGTAGCATCTTGACCTATTGCTTCTTAAAATAGTACCATGGAGTTGCTGAAATAGTCTTACATTCAGCTGTATAGGTTTGTCCGAAATACGTTTGATAGGCAATATTTTAAGCACGATAAAGCCCCTAAAAGAAACAATTTGGAAAGTAGCCATACATTACGTACACACCATACACTCAGAACATAGAAACGCAAAATAATACATATTTCAAAAGTTAGACTAGGTTAAACTTATATTTATAATAAACGATTCAGTCTTTAATACTATTTGCGTTTTCTTTGGCTCTATATTTCTGATATATTGTGTTATCTCCAAAATGCATTTGAATGTTGGTTCTATGTTTAGTATGTTTTGATCACAGCATGTACATGTTTTTGTCACGTATCTCCAAAAAGGGTAAATTATAACAATATTCTTGTAAATTCGACATTCAATTGTGTATTTTAAAACATTCGTAAAAGAACGGCATTATGTACTCAACTTACTTATTTCAAAATACAGTTTTAGTAAAAATAGTAATAGTAAAAATAATTTTTGAAAACATTCTATAGGTGATTTAATGTCATCCACATTATTAGTACGATCACTGTACATGGTCAAGTTTATCTGTGTTATTATACAGGGTTACTTTTTCACCGTTACAATAAATATGTACCATATCATTGGTATAGATAATAGATCACATTTATCAAGTAAAATTTTAATTTTTTTTTAATTTTTATTAATTTACCCTTCATGCAAATGTAACATAGTGGGCGCCATTCCCTATAGCAACTTTAGTCATTCGTATATTTTTCCATTCAATTTTTTTATGAAAAGCTTATTTCTCAGTACAGATTGCGCATTTTTACGCGCTTGTGCGAGAAGTGGTTAATTTTACGTCAGGTCGAAATCTTCGGAGGGCCATATGTACTGAAAAACGTCGTACGATACACGTGCGGAAACGAAATTCGTAACTCGTGTCGATTTAAAGCACTCCCTTCGGTCGTGCTTTAATTTATCTCCACTCCTTTAGTACTTAATTTTTTTCGCACTTGAATCGAAATGTACTAATTCTCGGTATGTTTCGTAACAATTCGCATTATTTTCCATAATTTTTTTAATTGATAGTATATTATTAGTAGTATGTCTGCCTGCGACCACGGGTGTAACGTCAGGATATAATTAAACGTAAGTTTACGCGATTAGGACCCGTTTGTATTTAAAATATGAGTGATAGTCGTGAAAGTTTAAATCAATATAGTGCGACTGCTTGCAAAACATTTCATAAAATAATTCGAATTCCAAAATAAATTGTGTTTTTAAAATTTTATTGGATGATAACGAACTATTATGGATATAAAATCCTATTTTCAATAGATACGAGTAGGTACCATTCTTAATTATTTCACTATTTTCGTCATGTCAAAATGTGTCATGGTCTTATCACCAGTAGTCATCCTACTGTTTTTATCTATACTGTGTAATATGTTTGTTATTGTTTTGGTTTAATATATTGAATAACATAATTCTATTAATTTAGTCACTCACCACTTATGTTTATTCAGTCTCCGAAGCCCCAGTGATGATAACATTTTTTTATGTGTTATCACACCAATCTTAAGGATAGTTTGGTTGACGACAGCGGTGCGCAAAATTGACGTACGTCCTCCCTCCAACAGGTCCCGATTGGGACTGAAAGATGACAGCAGGAGCGATCCGGGAGAATAATTTCACATATTTTGTAAGATGAAATATAATTCTTACAATATTAATGATTTCTTCTTGTTAATCGTTGACACAGACTTTGACGTTTCTTCTGATATATTTTTTTCTTGGTAAAGTTATGTAGTTTCTTAGCAAAATGAGTTTTCATGCAGAGATTAGACCTATGTTTGGGATCGTTTTTTATAGGGCGAAGTTTGTTTAAATACTTAATACTTTCAATGCGCGATAGATCAAGTTCTCAAATGTAACATATATAAGTTTTACTTCATAAGGAAGTAGTATTATTGAGAAAACTGAAAAAAACAAACGGGAATTCTACGCTTACCTCGCCTTAAGAAACATACTATCTAAAACTAAAAGAATAACCAAAAAAGTTTGGTTCAAAATTCGAAAAAAAATTGTAGTTGGGTCGATTTCCGGGTGGAGCAAGTAATTTTTTGAAAAACTTTGAATGCAGAATTACCAAATTTTAGAAATAACGTAAAGTCTTCTTTCTGCAAAATACACTATCTACGATATTTCAGGTACTTCCCCTTCATGTCCCATAACTTTGGAACGCCCTGTATATTGTCAGCGTCCATAGCCTAGTTGGTAGTGACCCTGCCTACGAAGCTGGAGGTTCCGGGTTCGAGTACCGGCAAGGGCATTATTTGTGTACTTATTTAATACAAATATTTGTTCCTTGGTCATGGCTGTCTATGTATTTAAGTATCTGTATGTATCATATTATATATATCGTCACTTGGTACCCATTCCGCACGCCTTAATGGAGCTTACCGTGGGACTAGGTCGATTTGTGTAAGATGTCTCAAGATATTTATTTATCGTCTGTAAACGGACGGTCAGTGACATTTCAATCTCATTGTCGATTATTACACTCACGGTAAGAGGAGACAAATGTATTATTATAATGTTTTTTCTAACCCCCTTATTCATAAACGTCTGCTAACTTAACAAGCCGCTAATAATTGTGTGTCCCTTTTGCTCTTATGGACACATTGTTAAGACCGAAAGGGACAAACAATCATTACCGGCTTGTTAAGTTAGCAGACGTTTATGAATAAGGGGGTAAGGGATTAAAGTGTCACTGACCATTATTTGATAAAAGATTGATGATGGGCAGCAGCGTCATCATAGTGGACACATTACTGCGATCGCCGATCCGCTTGCCCAGCGTGGCGATTATGGGCAATTACCTCCTAATGTGTCCATACGCATAATTAATAGGAGAAGCCTACGTCCAGCAGCAGTGGACTATGATAGGCTGATGATTTTCTTATTATGTATTATAGGTGTTTGCACTACGAATGTACTTCAATGAAGGATCAGTTTCTTGCCGGATTCTTCCCAGGAACAGTGGTGTAGGGTTAGAACCGGAAGTCGTTTTTCTCTTATTTGCTATTTATTTATTTAGTTTAACGATTCAAAAGCGCTCGTTCCTGGGCCTAATTGAATAAAGAATACTTTGACTATATCACCAAGTTCAGAAAAAACTGACTCCGATTTAAAAAAAGTTAATTACTTTCACAATTTTCATAGATATTATATATTACATACAAAAAAAAACAGTTTAATTGAGATTCTCCTTTTTGATATCTGTTAAAATTGCCAGTCATTTAATACGCAATCGAATCAATGTATATGAATCCATTCAATACAGTATTAATATCTCGCGAAACACTAAAACTGCACAATCGCATATTGCATGCGGGTATTGAAACCCATTATCTGCAGTTGGAACAGTGATGACGTCACAAAGAGATGCTATATACTACATATAATAGTACCTAGTTTATCTATGTATGCAGATACATACGAGTATTTTAAAGATAAACGGGTCTTAATTGCGTAAACTTACGTTTAATTATATCCTGACGTTTCGGGCATGACATTACACCCGTGGTCGCAGGCAGACTGATGAGTGATAATCGTGAAAGTTTAAATCAATATACATACTAATATCTTTAGTGCGTTCAAAAATAGGAAATGACCTTTCAGAACACAATCTCGTTTTTATCACCAATTTAAAATCTTAAGCCTAGATAAGAGTTCACATACATTTTTGTACGAAATATCATTTTGATATTCACAAGTGCTTATGGTGAAGGAAAACATGAAAAAACCTGCATAAATCTGCGAAGAAATTCAATGGTGTATGTGAAGTCCCCAACAGGTATTGGGCCAGCGTTGGGACCACGCAAAACGTTTGATGTCGAGATGCAGAAAAAATGGCCAGAATACAGCGATAAGTCACTGACCATAATAATGTATGGAAATGATCACGCGACCTTTCGTTCGTATCTGCCGTTCTCATGCATTCTGAATGACATCTTGGTTAGGCCTACTGCTATGCTATTCTCTTATTCACACATTCGACGCTGCGTTCGTCAACGAGCTCGACGTCGAGACAGTCTTGTCTAAAATCCTAGCTGTTTTATTTGACATTAGGAATCGAGGCTGTGAGCGAGGTTGTGGGCGAGTTCGTCGCTGTTTTTCGTTAGAGAATACGAAGTTCGTACATTAAACGTCAAACTCTCGACGCAGTGTAGTTCCAGCTCACGCCGCATTCGTCGCCGAGCACTAGTGTCGTTTATAGTACATTAGTGAATACCATTTTTAGGCTCGACGCTGCCGTAGCGCTGACAGCAAGGCGGTTTTCTTGGTGAATAACACTACTGAACTACTATTATATGTTATTCGTTGTTAGCATAATAATTATTACAAGAAACAAGAACCCTTATCTTGTCTCCTCGGTAAATTGAGTGTACAGTCAACAAAAACAGGCAAAAAGATGATAAATTGGATTCTTGAGAGTAATGAGCCAGAAGGAATATAAATGATAATGAGACAAAGATAAAGCGCTGCAATAATATACAAAAGGACAGTGAAGCCTACCACGTATATAGAGTGTCTTAAGCTATTGAACTAATATTATCGTCGGTTGAAATATGAATGAATGTAACCACCAAAATGACGAAATTGAGTTAAGTATACCGTTCGACTGCAAACCTGCTATATCGAACGGTTTATATAAAATATTGATATCCAGAACAAAATTTCGATTACGTTAGCAAAAACTTTGCCAATTTTATTAATTTTGTACGTTTTTTATTAACGTATGTAAAGATTTCAACAAATCTTACACAATATTTTAACGTAAGTACGAATTTGTAAGTACAAAATATGTCCTTCCTAATGTAAGCACCATATTTTTATAAATGTCAATGCTGTAAGCGCCATATGTATTGTATAGTTCTAAAGCAATTCGATTTCAATTCATGAGTTACACTAAAATAGAAAATCCACTTTTAATGAGCTTCATTAAATTATTAACGTATCTCCATTTTTTTAATATTTAATGTAAGCACCAGCCATTTCCTGAACTAAAGCTGTGGTCGAAGTTAAAAACTGTGTGTCAAATACCTCTCAAAAATAAAAATAAAAACAAGATAAACATCATCATAGGATAATTAACTAAAAAGATACAACAAACTTTATAAATGTCAAATTTGTTTTTGGGCCCTCCTGAAAAATCGTAATTAAGCTCTGAAATGGAATTCGAGATCAAAAATGTAAACAATCTATGACAATGACATGACATTACAAAGTCAATGTTAAAGTGACATTCCAGGGGTTTAAAACGATTTATATAGAATGCAGTTTTTAACATCTTTGTAAATTAACGTCGCATTTTGAGATAGGTTTTTTATTTTATTTTATTTATATCTACACTTACAACTATCCTTACAGGTACTAAACCTAAGACAATGTTTTATGTGTAGATGTAGATACGCGAAAGTCAAAGTATGTTCGACACACAAAGTATCACAATCGTTAACATATTTTTGGATA
>JALPQI010015107.1:0-31953 GCA_025490895.1 Thaumatotibia leucotreta | reverse complement strand
ATCCTATACTCTGATACTTGTGGTGGTCAAAGTAAAAACTCTTTTGTTGCTGCTATGTTTTTGACCATTATGAAACAATGTCCTCTTATCGAAGTTATTGACCATACATTTTTGGTACCTGGACATACACACATGGAATGTGGCTATGATCATTCTGTGATCGAAAAAGCAAAAAAAAAGAGTAAGTGCCATACAAGTGGTGTTACGAAAAGTAAATACCGAAAAAGAGAAAGTTCATTGGCCTGACATAAGTTGGTTCAGATATACGCAAACTGAAGAATCGTTGGTGCAGTATAAAGAAGATTGAAGGAACGAGACAAGCTTCCATAAACTGTCTTTCAATGTATGGCAAGGAAAATCTAGAAATCTGCCTGTGACTTTAGCCGTTATGTCTGACACACCCTTGCCGATAAGTATCAAAAAAAAAGTAATGAGAAAGAGAGACAAGAGGCTGATTATGGTGCCATTTTATTGTACTGTTCATTCCTTATCAGAAAAAAACGGTTTTTTTGGGATTAAAAACAGTTTTTTTGTTTATTTTTAAGTGTTGATTTGAGCTATTTTGAAATAAACCTTTGATTTCATTAAATAATTTAAACAACACGTATGGATGTTTTATTATATTGTCTGAATTAATTCTTTATGCAGAAACTTAAAAGCTTCATAAGTCATGTCATATCACAAATACTAAAGAAAATAATGACTCAAGGGGTGTTGTTTCTTTACGCACGTGGTGCTTAAGGTAAGGGCATACCTAAGTCGTTTTAATGCCAAAAATGCAATAGAAACTACGAATATAAATTGAGTTGTGTCTTTAAGTACCTACTCGTGAATAAGGGCATAGTTGAAGAAAATATGGAAGAAAACATCTGTATAAGGTAGACATAATATTTTTTTGGTATCATTCACAAAGCCCAAATCCATCGCTTTTATAATAAAATTTTAGAAGCTCAATTCATGAACACTCTAGCGTTATCTAGACAACGTTTTAAGGTTTTTTGTCTCTCTTGAAAAGTGCCGTTTTTGAGTTATGCCTCTATTCACTAGAGACACTGCATTCTCAATGAGAACCAACTCATAAATTCTGATGAAAATTCTCGGAAATTTCCAAGTATATTCCCGCAATTTTGAGAATTTTCTGCAACTTGTACATTGCTACCCCAACAAAATGTTTCTACCAGTAAATACAAATCCCTCTTCTTATTTCGATTGCAGTCTCTGTTTTTTCTTTATTTTGTCTGCACAGAAATAGACATCTGTTTTTATAAGTGGTATATGTAGTGGTATATTTGCCGGCCCTTGTGCACACCGGTAGATAGACGTTTGGACAGTCGGCACAGTCCATCTGTAACAATAGTATAATTATTGTTTATCACTATAAAAAGTAAAATATAGCAATAATACAATACACAATATACAGCACAATTGGCTTTTGTGTATAATAATTTGAATATATATAATGAATATTTTCCCGATGCAGAATTATAACTGTTAAAAAGCTGTCTCTAAATGGTTAAAGAACCTTCATTATAATCATTATTGTATCATTAGCTATAGGAAATAATAATACATTACTTTTTGATATAACGAGTGAATGTAATAATACAAATGTTTCTACACACCACACACACACACACATCCACACACTCACGCAGACACACACACACACGCATGCATAAATATGTTATTAGAATAATTAGCTTTATCACCTCTGATTCAAGTTGAAGGAAATGTTCAAGGAAATAAGTAATTTTCATTTTCATTTTTAATAAACAAAGTCAAAGTAAAATGATTCTTTTCTCAAAACCTATTCGAATACGGGCCTTTTCTTTCCTGCTGGGAAGGATCAAAGTGGCACTTTTCTGTTTAAGGACTTTCTGTTGCCAGCCTAAAAAAATATAATGAAATATAGAAATAAGCAGAACGTTCGTAATAAAGATTTCTTCAGAATCGGTTATTTGCATAAAATATAAATATGTGATTATATGTTTTATTTTACTGATAGGTGTTGTAAAACGCAAAATTATACTGCGTTGTATGTCGTATGTGTCGGTATCAAAATTATTGTCGTCGTGAGCGATAACGCTTGAACCCCTCATTTCGCTAAAATATATAATTTTGATCAATTGTGACCCAATCAACTATTATTAAAATTGGAATATCAACATACTCTTTTGAATGGTTCAAGTTACATATAAAATTTTAACAACTTCCGGTTCTTAACCTACACCACTAACCTTTTAGTGGCGTACATTTTTTTTTTCATCACACTTGCTTTGTAAGCGCTCCATTACATGCATGCATCGCGGGAGTAATAGAAAAGAGAAATTCCCTAGGGAGTAATAGAAATGTTAGTACGTCATTTAATAATATTTTTCATCACACTTGCTGTCTAAGCGCGCCATTGCTTGCGCGCGTAGCGGGAGTAATAGAAAAGTGATATTCCCTAGGGAGTCATAGAAATGTCAGTACGTCATTTATTAATATTATGTCTTAAAACTTATTTTTTTGTCAGCAAATGTGATAAAAAACGTTGTATGCATCACGGTAACTCACAATGTACTATTGTCTGAAAAATATTTTTTTTTGCTCGCAAGTGTGATGAAAAACATTGTGTGAATCACGGTCGGTAAGCGGAATACTAACTAATAATACCGTTACGTGCTTACCTCCCTAGATGCACAATGTACTATTTCATCTTCGGTCATACTTGCGCAGGAAAAAAAAACAAAATATTGTCATGTAACTACTTGAAAGTGGTTTACTTCATAGGCTGGGTGAATATTTAGCGTCTTTATTTTGTCATTTCCATCTCACCAAATAATATTACAAGAAATGGCCTTAACAGTATTGTTTAGGGTTTCTTTGATAAGCTATTAGCAATAGTGAAGACCAAAACGTCGAATCCGAGTGGTTTAAATGCTAAGGTGCATTCAGACCGAACGAGCAGTCGCTATTTTAACCCCCTACTCGAAATTCGATCGTTACACGAAACGTGATTCGTTGATTTCGTAGAGTGGGGGATTGAATAGCGAAGGCTCGTTTGGTGTGAATGCACCTTTAGGAGAATTGCCTAGCTAAAAATTATAGATTAGTTATGTTAAGCCTGGACATTTATAAGTGACAAAGGACTAAGGAATTTTTGCTGATGTCTGCCACACCAGACCACGACTGGTCGACGCGGCATCTTCAATAGCCTATATAGTAGATTGTGTCACAAGGGATCAAAATGATATATTTTCGACGAGGGCGTTCATAGAAACCCGAGTGTAGCGATGGATTCCACAATCACATCACATCATCAGCCTATCTCAGTCCACTGCTGGACGTAGATCTCTCCTACTAACTAATGCGTATAGACGCATTAGGAGGTAAATACCCATAATCACCATGCTGGGCAAGCGGATTGGCGATCGCAGTAATGTGTCCACTATGATGACGCTGCTGCTCGTCATCAATCAAATCAAAGGATGGTAGGGTGATGGCACCAGTCATGGACATTGAACCAGTTATGGACATATTTTTCTGTTACTCAAAATATTAAGCAAACGTTACTTAATTTTTTAACAAGCAACACTTAGCCGTAGCCCATAGACCCTTAAGCTGTCATAATAACAACGTCACATGAATCGGCCGTTTCCTTTCAAAATGCTGGCCGAGTGAAATGTAGCTGCTCGGCGTATTACTTTTAAAGTCCAGTTTTATTACCAAAATCGTTAAGGAGGTAAGTAGATATTTTTACATTTGGTGTTGTTAGTGTTGTGGTATATGCATATGTGTTATTATTTTAAAGAATAGAATGGAATGAAGGGGCAGATGAGCTAATTGTAGTATGGCAATGCTAGGTGTTCCTTTTTTTGTTTGATGTTGTTCATTACTGGTTTTGATATGTCACGAAATTCTATAATGGACATGTGTCCAAAGTTATTGTTTTTAACTTTTTTTATTTTATCTATTTTAATTATTTCTTTTGTGGTGCTAAATAAAACTACGTAAATGGTTTTGAGATTGGTATTTATTTTCCAATAATGGACAACGTGTCCAAGACTGGATATTTAAAGGTGTTCATAATTGGTGTTCTATATTTTATCTTAGATGCCGCCAAAGAAAAATTATACACCCGAGCAAATGGGTCAGGCTAAAATGTGAATAATTATACGAATGAAACTGATTTGAGATATATTTGTCTGTATTTTAATTTCACAAACATTACACTGTCCAACAATGGATGTCTATTATTGGTGATAACATGTCAGTAAATGGGTGTCTATAACTGGTACTGTCCATAAATGGTGGTCCATTACTGAGTTTGTGTTGTACATTACTGGTGTTTTAAATAGTCTCCAAAAAAACTATTTTTTTACAAAGAGCATATAATTTTTAGATATGTTTGCCCTATTTAAACGTTTGTCTTATATGTCTTTGTCAAAAACAAAATCCATAGTTTACATTTTAAACAAAAAGGTGCCCGTAAATTAAAAAATAACAAATCAGCGACCTTAACATGTCCATGATTGGTGCCTTCACCCTAAGTGACACTTCAATTCCTTAGTCGACTCTTATTACTCCCGCGGGAAGAGTTGGGGTGGTGACAAATGTATTCTTACTGCCGTCACCACACGGAAAACGGATTATGTAATTTATTTTCATATTTCATTGTTATTTTTTAGGCTGGCAACAGAAAGTCCTTGAATACAAAAGTGTCGTAAAAGCGTAGGACGCCCTCCGGCTAGATGGTGGGATGATTTGCATAAGGGGGCAGGCAGAAACTGGATGCATAAAGCAGCAGACCGAGCTCTGCGGCGTACCTTGAGGGAGGCCTATGTCCAGCAGTGGACTGCATGATGATGATGATGATGATGTAAAAGACCCGTATTCGAATAGGTGGTGTGAAAAGTAAATTAAGTATGGCTAATTTAAACATACCGTCGTATTCATGCTCATCAAAGTAGCCTGCATATACTTTAGTGTAGATTTCTTGTTGATCCTCAAAATTTTCGGATATGGCTTTATGGTACCGTTTACATAACGATCGTCCATGTTTCGTAGCCTTTTAATCACTTCAGGATAAGGTTGTCTATCGAGGCACACCTCCATAAAAAGAGTCGCAAAAAATATCGCCAGATCTGAAATCGATTTTTTATGTAATACCGAGTGTAAGACCTAACTCATTTAGAAACATCTACAAATAAATGCCAACCTGTGGGGTGCAGCAGACACCATTAGAGACTTTATATTCCTAGAGATGGCGATGACAATGAAATAGGACGCGCTAGCATTTACTTCAGTGTTGGTAACGTTTGTTATAGCCTGTCTATTTTTGTAAATCAACATTCAACGTAACTAAGATAAGAGATTGGGAAGACTTAGGGTAACGGCCTGGTCACGACATTGGTCTAAGGCGACCAGCGGCGAGCAAATCCATGAGTTGGAGCGGGATGCCGATATGGGTACGAGAGGGAACACTATACGTTTTCCGCTAAGCCGGTCGCCTTAGACCGATGTCGTGGCCGCGGCGTAAGGGTGGCTAAAAAGGTGTTCTTAGTGCCATCGTCACGCGGCATAAAAATCAATACGACGTTAGGCAGTATTTCTTTAGTAAATTGGTATGTAGGCAAAAACTTACACTTATTGTCCATGGTGATGCTGTATGGCGAAACTTCGTCTATGAAGAAGGAGAATGTTTTGAGTTTTTATCCAACTGAAAAAATACTTTATGGAGTGTTTTTGCAATCCCCACATAAGAGTGTAACCCCCTTATTCATAAACGTTTGCTAACTTAACTAGCCGCTAATAATTGTTCGTCCCTTTCGGTCTTAACAATGTGTCCATGAGAGCAAAAGGAACAAACAATTATTAGCTACTTGTTAAGTTAGCAGACGTTTATGAATAAGGGGGTTAGCATGTTCAATAAATATTAGCACTAACCTTTTTCTCTCATAACTTCAGAAAAGGAAAAGTTGGTTGAAAGTATTTACAATATTATACAAAAATACGATATATATCATCTGGTGATTGAAAAAACTGCCCTAAATCTACTTTTGAGGACTAGTGAACTACAGCTCACATTCTTCGATCCATGAATACGGGTCCAGTGGGATTTTTCATAGAATCAGGTTGTATTGATGAGCAAGTCACGTCTGCTGAATGCATCTGATGCATTGGGCTAAAATCCTAACTGACTTTGAGCCACATGATGGCCGTCGGAGCAAAGGCAGACCAAAGAGGAGATGATGGGACGACTTGGGCGCGTATCACGCTTATGACGGGAAGTGGAGGGAACTAGCACTTGATAGGGCCGATTGGAGGAAGAGAAGGGAGGCTTTTTCCCATTAGTGAGACTTCAAATCACGGTAAACTCAATTAAGGCTTGTGATGTGGGTACCAGGCGACGATATATATAATAGATAAATACATATAGATATTTACATACATCGACAGCCATGACCAAGGAACAAATATTTATGATAAATAAATACACAAATAATGCCCTCGCTGGGATTCGAACCCGGAACCTCCAGCTTCGTAGGCAGGGTCACTACCAACTAGGCTACGGAGGCTCACAAGTTATGAATATAAAAAATGTATTACTCTGAATTTATCATTGAATCTAAAAAAAACATTGCAAATTGTCGTTAGATTGGTTTGTAGACACAGTCATAAATGTAGTGCGTTTAAAAAAATCACCTAAAATGTATGGTAATACAAGTGTTTTTATTTTTATATTTACGGAGTCACCTGATGATAAAAAATTTCTGGGATTAGAATGTTAATAGCGGTATCACTTGTACCATAAATGTTAACAAACAATTTTAAATCAGCATTTTCCAGTATCTTCTACGAAAAATTTACCTGATCCGTAGTAATTGACCGCGAGAGTATTATCCTTAGTTATCTTTCTTAAAACTTTTGAACCTCTAAATACACGTTTTTGGTATAATTGCCATATTGGCCTATACCAAGATATTACTTGACCCTGTATTTTCATCGTCATCGTCATATAAGCCGAAAGACATCCACTGCTGAACATAGGAACCCCACAAAGATATCCACAATGACCGGTCCTGTGCCACCCGCATCTAGTCCGAGCAACCTTCACCAAGTCATCAAACCACCTCGTAGGGGCCCTAAAGTTTTCCATGGTATTCCTTAATTTTTGATCAGGGAAATGGCACTTTACGACATAAAACGTGCAAGTTGAGGTTAGAAAGTTGCTTACTGCATAGATCGATATAATTATATTTTTACCCAAAAAACTATTAGCTGTTTACTCTGATATGCGTAGAGTTTTACTTAAACTTATAGTCCCATTAAATGGCCATAAAAGTATAATTAGTAATAAAAACCAATCTAAAATATACGCTAATTTATTATGATTGCAATCCAAACAACTAGGTAGGTAACTAGTTTCGCTTAAAGATACCTTTAACATTAATAAGTAAAATAACATAGATTTTTATGATAATTGGCTTTCAATTAAAATTCTAGGAGTAGATGTTTATAAAGATTTAAAGTGTGCTCCTAGTAACTTAAAATTAATATGTTCTGAGATTTGATTTTCCCTCCAAACCCTTCAGCTGTGGAATGAGATTCTAGTTGAGGTTTTATGAAGGGACTAGTATAGGTATAGGAGTTTCACTAAGGGACTTGAAAAATAGAGTTTTGGTATCATCGTCATCATCAATGATGTCATCCTATCTGAAGACAGTCCACTGTTGAAGGGATGATGGTATAGGTAAGGAACCTGTTAGTTAACTAAGTGTACGGACGCATTAGCAGGTAAACTCCCAGGCTGGTGCAAGTAATTGTACCGTCGTGGTAAAAAATATGTCCGTCCTCTGATTCTGAACTCAATATTGAAGAATATCGCAGAATTCAAATTTCGCCTGGTGCCTTAGAAGATGAGACACCCCGTTCTTGAGTGCTGCATGTGTAAACACCCTCAAACCGTACCACCTTTCAGGTACCAGCAATTATGCTGGCCGTGCCCTATCCGCAGTGAAAGACAATTTTGCAATCCTCGACAGTGATATTTGAGGCTTTTGGGGTCGAAACACTGCGGCCATGGGGACCCAAAGTGCTACTTCTATATAAAGACAGCCTTGCGCTTAATCCATGCCAGCGGTGACCTGCAGAACTAGAAAATGTGCCATTCTGCAATCTAAAAAAAAATGTCTTTTTCATTTTGACCGATCGATAATAACATTTTGTACGTATGAAAGAACCAAAATTTTTAAAATGTACTATTAGTTTTATTTTACTAATTTTAAAATAATATTAACAAAAAGCGAACTAATCTACTTAACCTAACCTATATCTAAGATTGGCCCTTGTGGCATTGTACCGAGGATGCTGGCGGCATTTCCTCGCTGTATCGCAATACTGATGCGTTGTGCGAGGAAGTCGCCAGCTCTTCGGTCTTTAGTTACATCAACCAGACGTTTCGCGATCTCAGCAAACAATTTGCGTGCGCTGGGGCCCCAAGAACCTAAAGTTTCTACGCCAAACGGTACAAAATCGTACTCTTTGCCGAGGCCCTTATATTTATTACGTTTTAAAAATTCGGCATTTTCAGCCGCAGCGGCTGCCTTAAACGTAGTTCGTTGAAGATGGGACGGTGCCAGGGTGTCTACGCAAGTAGCATCCCATACCAACATCCGTCCCAAGCTCCAAGGAACCAAAGACACACCATCAGGTCTCTTGCCATCATCTCTAATAATACCAGTAGGCTCAAGAAGAGCAGGTACGTTGATCGTGGCAAGAGACCTGCGGATTATGTCGTTAAGCGTCGCATGTCTGGATATACGGCCTGCGCTTTTTTGACAACTTAGTCCGTGGTGTCCCAGTCGGTCCACGTCTGTGCCACAACAGCATAAGTGAGGGGTACATACCGCGGCCCCGAGTCTCAGGCCGGTTGCGAGCCTAAGAGAGGCCGGATCCAGGAAAGTACCAGTACTAGCCGAAGGATGGGCATGCAGCCAGTAACCAGCTTCCCGGGTTCCGACCGCCAAAAGTCTCGCACGATCCGGACCTACAGAGCTGTTTAGAAGAGAATTGTATGTTAGATCACAATACACATTGTCCCAGCTCCTTTGTGATTTTAGGTTGTCGGGAAAATTTTTAGAAGGGCAAGCAATTTTGAATGCATTTTTGGCGTCCTCCAAGCCCGCAGTCTCACAGTTAATAGGCAGAGCCCTTAGGATCTTTCCTGTGAGATCAGACGTGCTGTGGACGGACGCCAAAAATGCAGGAGAAGCCACACATGAAATTTTTCGTATCCCTAGACCCCCATACCGAATAGGGAGGGATGCTTGGGACCAGGAACGCTCCGTTAGCTGAATATTTAGAATTTTTTCTATGGTAATTTTGATTAAGTCGTCTAAAGGTGTTAATAAATTAATATTTTTCCAGAACGGACAGCAACGGAGCACGTATGTCAATTTAGGGACGAAAAGACAAAACTTAAGAATCGCAAGAGCATAATGAGGGCTAATTTCGAGTAGACGATTTGCGTGATTTTGGAATTTAGAAATCGAGTTAGAAATATAATCGGGAAAGGATTCTTCAAAAATAGGAGAACCCAGGAGGCAAAGTGAATATTTGTCTACTATTTTTATACCAGGAGTCAGACAATCGAATTTGGATTTTAAAACAGTCAAACTATAGGAAGTCTTTTGAATAAAGAGTTCGCATTTACTATAATTTAGTTCTAAACCAATATTTTCAAAGTTAGTTTTGATAAGAGACAAATCGGACAGTACGGTATCCACGTCACCTCCTAAGGTCCCATCGTCTAAATACCAGACATTAAATTTAGTTTAATTTTTTGTGTTATGTGATTTATGGCTAAACTGAAAATTGCTGGCCCAAGGGGGTCACCTTGCTGACATCCCACCTCAGATGATAATTGATGGGACTTGTATAGTAATTTAGAAGGATCTGCATAGCAGAGATAAAGGTAATTATAGAGTTCGGGAATTTGTTCCTTTACTTCTGTCAGCAAAGTGTCCCTGTTTACCGAATTAAAGGCGTTTTTTACATCAATTTTGACTACAATTTCACAATCATCATGTGAAAGATAGGTGCGTAAAGCATGGACGGCTGCTTCGCACCCACCTTTCGTGCCAAAACCTAACTGAACTGGTTCGAAAATAGACTGTAATTTTGACTTAATGTGTCTAACCGCAATTTTGGATGCCAAATTAGTTAGATTTAATCTATGTACATAAATTGTAGTTTTGAAAATAAATATACAAAAAGCGTGATGTATTATTGAAGAGGGGGTGACGCTTGTAATTTAAAATTCAGGACCGTGAAAAGGCAATTTAGTATGGCATGCGGCTTTTATGTTTGTTTTGTTCCTAGGGATTTCAGACTATAATTATGTATAGAAACGATGGACGGACGGTCCTCACGGACGCGGCGGTCCACGTCCGCGAAGGTGCCAACTGTACTGGTACAGTCGAGTTCATAAATATATACACATTTCTTTACGTTAAGGCGTTGAATTAGAGTGTTTTTTTTTTTCAAGTTTCTATTCTATCAATTTGTCGACGTGCTTAATATGTATACCTGTACCAAATTGCCGATTTCTAGTACAAACGGCCATTGAGTTATGCTGCGGATAGACGGACAGACGGACAAGGCGAAACTATAAGCGTTCCTTATTTACTTAGAATTGAAAGTATCTTCCATTATAATTAGTGTTAGGAACTTTGGTGGCATTAGGTGAACAGAGAACAGTGGAGTCGTTGCTCAAATTGTTTATGATTGATTGAATAATTAATTAATCAAAAATAATACATACTTAAACATATTCTTTTTAACAGCTACCCTAGGTTTCGCGCATTTTAAGTATTAAATAATTTTATTGTATTAATATTTGACTACCTATGAAATGAAATTCAATATTTTTTTTTATAATATAACTTATGATTATTATATGACGGCGGCGTCATCATGTAGAATCTAAAATGTGAAAAATATCCAATAGTAATCAATGTACAAAAACAACAGCTGCACCTGACCTGACCGATCAGGCGATCACGCCACTATGACGTCACGCCACCTGCACCCGCCCGGACCCTCTAAGTCCTATAAGTAACCTGACTGATGGTCGGTGGGGGCATTCTTGTCATCGAAATGGTCAGTTGCAGACGTAGTCTTATACGCTGTGTTATTTTAAGATTGATGTTTGAATATCGCGAAATGGTGAAGAATAAACCAGTGCTCAAATACGAAGTTGGTAATTGTCTCATTCATTGGACCCTAAACCCTACTCTTATTATAATAACAGAGAAGACGCCAATATCAGAAGTGCCGAACCCAAATTCGCCATCAAATCAAGTCTACATTCGCTTAAATGTTGGCCTATTCGGTTGGATTGGACGCAGTAGAAAGCTGTAGCTACGAGTAGTATTTTCGCCCATTCTCTGTCAAAGATGATTCCATCGGATCCGAACATACCAGAATCGATCAAGAGAATTTTCTCCGCGGTTTTACACCTAAAACTAAGGAATGTGGAAGCCACCTATAAAGAGAGTGATCCCAGGAGTTTCATCAATAAAACTACGTACATCGATATAGTAGTTTCGAGAGAATTGCAAATTATGCGAAGAAATTGGTCACCGTGGTGAAGATTATGACGGCCGTTTGAACAAAAACAAACCAACCTAAATCTACTGTTTCCTGCTACGTGTGCAACTACATCAACCACGACGCTACTTTCTGTCCTATGCGGTACACGAAACGAAAGGAAGATGGAACTTCAGCTACGGGCAACAATACCTACCGGAAATACCAGCAAACAAGTGATAATTTTAACTGCTTTGCATGGCTCTTTGAGCCTGGTGTAGAATATAATTGTGACTAAGCATTTCTTGAACAAGCAGTTTTGAGAAGTATCTTAATAATCCCGTAATTAACAATCTGCACGTACAATATAGTACATGATTTATCATTCGATTTTACCGATCACGATGCGTCACATCATAATGAGAACATAAGCAGGAATTTGCGTCCCAATTTCCGGTACCTATAACTTTTTCTGAGACATTGATGCGTAATTATTGTTAAATAAACAATAATTTGTTCGATAGTTGGTCAATTGACAAAAACTTAACGAGATAAGAAACAAATCGTCAACGTCGTGAAAAAAAAAATTCAGCAACTTTATCGATAAACACCCAAACACGTGAATAAGTACAATCGGAGAAATTAAATCAAATTGATTGGTTACTTATCTCTTGGTTATTTCCAACTGAATCTAAACCCATGTAGCTAGTAATAAAAAAAAACGCTGAAATCGCAATGCGTATGTGCGATTATAATATCAGACCCAATAGGTGCCCTTTGCCTTTGAATAGTTACCAAATTGATAAATGGCATGGATTAGTGGCCAAATTGATAAATGATCCGGATTTTTTTTTAGGAACACATAGCTTCTGGTTTAAGGTTCTCAAAGACTGAACTAATTAAAACAAAAAAAAAAGATACTAAAAAAAAAAACACAAGCCAATACCAATTAAATATCTTTTGGCTTTACAAAAAAAGAGAGCCCTTTAACACTGCCCTAAGACTTGACGCTAAAATACTTGCTCACACATATGACGCGTTGACGGCGTCAGAGTTCAGTGCCCATCGACATCAATAAATTACTATCTAAAGTAGGATTTTTATTTAAATTCTGCGTTATCATGAAAATGACAACAAAGTAGTCTAAATTTAAAGTCTTCTGAAGAAGTATTTAAGACTAAATGTCCAAAAAATTAAGCAAAATAAAAAATGTATGCACCGGGTACCTACCTATAAAAATTACAAACGCTGAAATCTGTTGTCACATGTCACTCGTATCAGTTTGAAACTTTAGCAGTTGTAAATGGTAGTCGTAAAACACTTTTGTCATTAAGTTATGG
The DNA here is from genome assembly GCA_025490895.1 of Thaumatotibia leucotreta. Lineage (NCBI taxonomy): Eukaryota > Metazoa > Arthropoda > Insecta > Lepidoptera > Tortricidae > Thaumatotibia > Thaumatotibia leucotreta. Next base: position 19,039 of record JALPQI010015107.1, on the reverse strand, counting down.
TCGAAAATTACAAGATTTACTGATTACAATATAATATAGTGATTTAACTTCCTTACGAATAGAAGGGCGGTATCAATAGCTTAACTGCAAAAAAAAACAACTTTAATAAATCATGAAAGCGATTTTTAAATTTCAAAAATATAAAAAAAATACCATTTCTGTTAAAGTACCTAAAGTTGGGTGATATTTTTCTTTTTCAAAGCCTCGTTTGGAGTGCTACATATCACATAGCATCTCAAAATTGTACGTAAAACATAATAGAAAAATGTCTCATTATTGTTGGCAATCTTGATCAACGGCACTTATTCGTTGACATCCTTTACCTAGAAAAGTTGACAACAGGCAAAAATAAAAACTAACAGCCTTTATTGAGGACACTTTGATTTTTAATGAGGTGTGCCTATAACTTGGCACAGGTCGGCATCAAAGTATATTTAATTTGATTAACTAATTTGAATACAATAAAAAAGCGTCTGCCAATTTCTTGGATTTCCATGTTTTCAGCACATGATAATAGACAAATAGTAATAATAATTTAACACGATAACAATGTGATTAAGTTACGGCGTCAGAATTTCACTGCTAATGAGCGTTGAAGTGTTGTCATTTTCGTTGCACAAATGTAAATGAGAATTGCAATTAATTAATTGTGAAAATTATAGAGTTTGAGACATGCTGTCTATTGGTGAATAATGTTACACGACCTCTAGGTCAGGATAAGCTCATGACCTTTTTTCAATTTATTATTTACGCTGGTATTACGGTGCAATAGTGTTGATTCTTAGTGTTAATTTTTGTGACATAGTGTAGTTAAATCTACAAAAAAAAATTCGCCGTTCTATCTGTAGTTTAAAAAAAAAACTTGTACAACATTCATATTGAAGTTATTAGTTCCCAGTTAAAATAGCAATTTTCTTGTTCTCCCATAGTAAACTTATCACTGATTGGCAACCGTGATGTCACAATTTGAAACAAATTTGGGTGGTAGCCTTTAAGGGCCTTGTAGGAATGTTAAAACTTTAGTCCTGTAATTCGACTTTAGTGTTACTTTGATGACATAGATAGTAGATATTCACAGAAAACTGCATTAGTTGGTACAAAAAAATTGACACAACAACTTTTAACTTCCCTAAAAAAAAAGAAAGTCTTTTATTGGTTTCAAAACATCCCAAAAGTAAAGAAAAAAAAATCCTAGGTACTTACACTCTAAATATCAGAGAGTCGTTCAGATGTTCAGCAAATACAACGTACATGTTCCATACAAAAAAAAAAAACATTTTCTTGACTTTCTGGGAATATTGAGCGTAAAGTGAGCGCGAGAAAATTTGAAGAATCGCGGGTTGGCAAAAAAATATTCCAAATGCAATTCGAATAAATCAAAATTTGTGTTTAATCTATGGCCTGTTTGTGGAACATTTGGAAGAAAAATATTTTGGTTGTTTATTTCATATGTTTGCAATGGTAATGAAATAAAATTGAAATTGAATTTTGTGTCTACAAGAAATGTGTTAAAAGTGCAGCCGCTACAACATAGCTAAGACAGGTGGCAGGAATTATGAAAATAGAACGATAAAATATTTCATTTGGTCAACTCAAAACAAATTTCTGAGCAATGACAAAAGCGTGAAAAGTGGTTTTTGTTCGATGTAAATTGCCGGTTTAAAATTGAGGTCATATTTGAATTTGGTTTACATTGCTATGTCAAAAAAAAAATCTAGATAGTCTATAAAAAAAGCATTGACTTATGTCTTATTACAATAAACATGTATAAGGAGAATAAATGGTCACGCTGAGGGCAAAATGCGGATTTAAAAAATAATGATAAAAAAAAAAATAGAAACATAAAAGTAAATAAAAAAAAAAACAACAAAAAAAATGGTAAAAACAAAAAGTTACGTAAGAGGTCTAGAATCAACATAGAATCAACATTGTACTAGATATTAAAAAAAAAAGAGTTAATAAAAAAAAAAAATTGTAAATTATAGTCAATTAGTCATGATGACGTGACGGCGGCGTGTCATAACCATTTGCCAAATGTGAATGATAATGACAGCATATTGTTGAGAGATAGTAGCTTTCCAAAAGAAAAATTAAATAGAATAAAACTAAAAAAAAGGGAGTACAAAAATATGATTGAAGGGCTATGCCGGACCAATCAGTTTTAAGCACGCTAAAGGGACAAAGTATTAGTGTCCGGTCTAGCCAATAAAGATGAGTATATGTTGATTGAAAGATGTCGGGTCGGACCAATCATTTCGCTAAAGGGACAAAAACAATAATGTCCGGTCTAGCCAAGGAAAAGGTACGTTTTGATTGAAGGACACCGGACCAATAACTCCGCTAAAGGGGCAAAAATAACAATGCCCGGACTAGCAGGTACGCTAAAGGGGCAAAAGGAACAATGCCCGGACTAGCAGGTAAAGAAGAAGTGACTCCTCCAGTGTCATGCAGAAGGATTTAAGAGGCTAGTCCTGACGTTCGGGCCAGGCTAACCTGATTTATCATTTGTGGTATCAAGCCAAGATAATTTATCAGTCAGGATGATCGAACAGCTAAAGTCATTCTTTCGATTCTGATATGCTTTGTTGTAAAGCTGCACGCACGAGGACGTGCGTATGTCAGTATGGCCGTGACGGCGGCGTCATCATGTAGAATCTAAAATGTGAAAAATATCCAATAGTAATCAATGTACAAAAACAACAGCTGCACCTGACCTGACCGATCAGGCGATCACGCCACTATGACGTCACGCCACCTGCACCCGCCCGGCCCCTCTAAGTCCTATAAGTAACCTGACTGATGGTCGGTGGGGGCATTCTTGTCATCGAAATGGTCAGTTGCAGACGTAGTCTTATACGCTGTGTTATTTTAAGATTGATGTTTGAATATCGCGAAATGGTGAAGAATAAACCAGTGCTCAAATACGAAGTTGGTAATTGTCTCATTCATTGGACCCTAAACCCTACTCTTATTATAATAACAGAGAAGACGCCAATATATATAATATTTATAGGCTTCGAGAAAACTAGAACCTTGAAAATCAAATAAATACATTTTCTCATTTATCAACATTTTTATTGAAAATTAATATTTTTCTAGATTCTCAAAAATAAAATCCGTGTTATTTATTTAAACTCATTGATAAATCCAGTTTGAACTAAACACTGTTTCGTAATTATTTTATAAGTTAATCATTTATTCAAGTAAAAAATGTTTGTAACATCGACTCCACTCCTCTCTGTTCCATAAATGCCACCAAAATCCTAACCCTAATTATAATATATCGATACCTTTGGGTTCAATTGTCGTAAAGGACAAAATGCAGGTTTTCAGGAGAAGCAAAAAACTAAATTTTTTTTAGAAAACTGTCAATAACTTTTTTGTTTTTTGACCTATATTTGTGACGTGTACATGAAAACAATGTAGATTGTTGGTATCTTTGACCTGGTGTAGCAATCGTAGTGATAAGCTAAACGGCTTAGAAGTTAGATGTTGTAAAGGACACGTCAAAATGCTATGTATGTCCTTTACACCCACGATTTTTTTGAGCAATTAGAGTTAATAGGGTCGTAAGTGACGGTCTTAGATAATTTTCTTACAAATTTGGGGCGTAAATGTAGTCAAAATGGTACAAATAGCGACTGTTTTCCGCTTATTTTGCTCAAAACACATTTAAAACATTTATAAAAACGTAGGAAATATGGCGAATGAAAGCCGGATTAGAGTTGTAGTATATTTTCTCTAAATATTTAGTCATAACAAAGAACTAGACAACTTATAAGTATGGAAACACTGTTTGTTTCAAAACTATATAACATGTTTGCAACAATTTTAAACTTATTGTTTCAATGCTGCGCTGTCTCAATAGTAATTTAATAGTATTTTATGCAACAGTTGTTTAAGAGAGGTCAAAAAAGGCGAGTGGCGTAAGTAACAATTTGAGGCGAAGCCGAAAATTGTTAATAAAGACGCCACGAGTATTTTTTGACTCGGTTAAACAACGTTGCATACATTACTTTTTCTACGACTAAGGATTATATTAATCACAAAATAAAACACAGTTTGTTATATGAAAATATGCTTTAATTATTATACGTTTAATTCATTTATGGAAATGGAGATGTAAATTTTGAATAGTGTTGTTGGAAATATTATTAATATATATAATAAAAGTTCAAAGTGTTGCAGTTATCTGGGCGAAGAATCATGTACTTTTTGCAGATATGGTAATATTTCCCTGTTATTGTAAAAGTGCGATCAATTCGGTTCTTGGTGTTCATTATATGAACCACTAGCGTTTCCTGGGCATCAATAATATTGTTATTTTTTAAATCGTGTAACTCTTGCCGGCGACAAGCCCCCATTATTCCAAAAATTACAGCCACCTGTAACAAGAAATAGGAATCTAGGTGTTAAAAATCCTTACAATGTAATTAAATACAATATTTGCATGCACAGAATACCTAAATAACATAATTAACCGAATATACTAGTGCATTAATAAAACAAGAAATATGTAACTATATATTTACCTTGTTGAACAGATGATTCCGATCAGGGGCTTGCTCAATGAATTTTTTTAATTCATCGGGTAAAAAAGTCTAAAAAAAAAACCTTTTTCCGCCTTAAACCCTTCTGACTTTCTTTTCAATAAAGCCAGCAACTTGGCGTATTTAGATATGTCTGTCTGGTTGTATAGGTTGAGAGTTGCCTTGAGTTTTGAATATTCAACCCAAAGTGAAGTCGGTTTGAATAATTCTATGAGGGTTTTAAAATATGCCAATAGGACATTCTCTGAGAATGACGAAGTCTGGTGTTCGATTCGCCACGCCGTGAATTTCTGGTACGACTGATCGTAAAGATGTAGCGATTTTGTAGGCAACAAATTCTCAGTAACTGATTGTGCCGCCGTCGATATCTCTTCCGGTGTCAGAACCAAGTCCTCATCATAATCCATCTTATCTTATTATTATTGAATTTATTTTCTTCACTTCACAGTCCAAAAATATATGAAAAAAGAATTTTAAACAAATTTAAAGATTGCCGCACAAACTGAAAATAACAGTGAAAAAACAAATGACGGAATGTAATAGACACGGTAACGTTTTTTTTTAAACTGTCAGTTACTGCCTGCCGGTGACGATTCTAAAACACTTGCGTTTTTTTCCTTACGTTGGTAGCAATTATTTTAGATACGTTATTATTTCAGACAATATGAATCCAGTTGTTTATTAAGTTGTCAGGTTTGCGATTTGTTGTAAATTGAGTAGGTATCTCTGCTAGCAGTTGCATTTTAGCGACTTTATAAGCCTAGGGTGTTTTTGAAGAATAGAGTATATAGACTTTTCTGAAATTGAGTAAGTCCTGCTTTTATATTTGTTGGCGGGACTATATAAATGACAGATAAAAGTGCCGGAGTAGAAAAACGTATTAAGCTATTACTTCTAGCAGGGGAACACTTTCGTAGTTAAGTGACATCATCAGCCTATATCATTCCACTGCTTAACAACGGCCTTTCCCTAGCCTATGCGTATGAACGCATTAGGAGGCAAATGCCCATAATCGCCACGCTGGGCAAATGGGTTGGCGATCGCAGTACTGTGTCCACTATCATGATGATTCTGCCCATCATCAATCTTCGATAAATAAATGGCCAGTGACACTTAAAACCCTTAGCCAACTCTTATTACGGAATAGTTGGGGTGGTGACAAATGTATTCTTACTACCGTCATCACACGGCAACGTGGCACGATTTCGTAGTATAATATAATATGTAAACAACAAACACTAGGTAATGGTAATAGTAATGTTTAATAAGCAACTGTTCAAGTAGTTCATGCTTATGTGATGTTACACAAGTAGTAATTGTAAGACTTTACAATAAAGAAGAACTAGGAATACCTACGGGTTAAGTTCCCCGGTACTGAAGGCACAGATTGTACCTATTTCTAGAATTTAACTCCCAGATACGACTATATTGCCTTTAGATATTATTTTATTCCAACTTATTTCTACTGAAGATTCAGAACTACTGTCACATATAATATATATTATGTATAAGCTAGGTACTTGGACAGTGGCTGATTACAGTTTACTGATTACCTTTAGTGTATTTTATTTACATAAATACTACCAAAGCGGTCCCCTCTTAGATTAAAAAGTTGTGTGGATGTGGATTATGTTGATTTGACATGAATGACTATTAATATATATTTCCCATACATTTGTTTGTAGGTGTACAAACAAATTTATGGTAATAAACTACAACAAAAATGACTTCGGTCCTTTACCACCCGGATCATTTAATAGTAATTGTATAAGAAATATAAGAATTAATTTTTCGTGCCGGTCGTAAAGGACGACGAAGAAAAAACTTGTTCTTTAAGCCCAAGTTGGCCATAGAACTACAGAAAGTAATGGTAAAAAGTTAGGGCGTAAAGGACATCACATATCGTATTAGGTCACTTACGACACTATTTTTATTTATACATTTCCTTTACGACACAGAAAATTATTTATAATAAATAACTTGATATTTACGCCCCATTCGCTAAGCTATTTTTGCAAGTCCATAGTAGAAAATCTTGGTCGTAAAGGCAACTTTTTAAGAAATATCGAAACTTTAACTATACAGATCGATAGCGCTTGAAATTCTGAACAAAACTGTATATATAACTCATTTTCGCCAAAATGTCCTTTGCGACAATTGAACCCAAAGGTATCGATATGTTAAAATTCTAGCAGGAGGTTTTTTGTTACTCTAATAATTATAATTATGTCAAAATAAATGATTAATAATTATGTCAAAAACTATCAGACTTTTAATTCATTTTTTTTTATACCACGTCGGTGGCAAACAAGCATACGGCCCGTAAGCATTCATTTAGGAGAAAAAAGTATCTATCCCAGATTTTTTTACCATTAAGTTAGGTACGATTTTAACACGGGCTGATTTTTTATCCACCGCTCAAATTTTAGGTTAAAAAACTGATGTTTCGTACATTTTCGCTTATTAATATCTCAGCGTTTGTAAGGAACCTGTAAGGACAATTACCTAGTAAAAGTTCATTAATTGAATTTGACCTCAGAATTAACACTCTAAAATTTTGACGGTGAATAATCATTCTATGTACCTATAATTCAGAGAAAAAAATGTATAGGAAATAAGGGGCACTTTATTCTCCGACAGGGTTTGAAAGAAATTATGCCGTGCTATGACAAAACATCGTATCTAAAAACACAGGTTTTTCAGAAATCGCAAAAATCTTTTCATTCTAATAACATTTATTTGGGCACAAAACCGTTAATATTCATCCGATATTCATTAATTACACTTTCGAATAAAAACAATCAGTCAACGTTTTTCGTTGGATTGTTACGGCAAAACACTGTAACTTTACTCACCGATTGAAGAATAGGCAAATTTTGTTTTGACAAAACACTGTTGTATCGTCAATATATGCAATGTTTAGTCAAATTATGACTCTTGGTTTTGAGAGTTCCGGTGTATATTGCAATATCGTTTTTCAATGTTTTTGATAGAAAAGCAATAAACTCTTAATGTGTATAAATATTAGGTTCGAAAAGCTGATTTAACGGTGTTACCATGAAACACTGTAAGTCGAGTTACAGTTTTTTGTCATAGCAGGGCAGAATTCTGAGTAGAAAAAGTAAAACAAAATCAAATAAAAAACAGAAACCGACAACAAAATTATAATTGGCCTATCTAACTTCCCAGGTTAGTCCATATTCCATACATTCCCCCATATAATCTACACCAACTGGATCTGGACTGCTAGTATAATTGCACATCAAGTAACATTTATTCGTGTAAGAAACCCTATCGGTACCACAGACCGGAAGGTAGATAAGAGGGCAATCCGAGCAGTTCCTCTTCTCGGCCAAGGAAGGCAGCAGGTACTCAGGCAAAGGTTCGAAGAATTGACTGAGCCAACTGACGGACCCGTTTACGGTAACGTTCTTGTAATACTTTTTACCCAATTCACCGTATTTAGGCAACTTAGTCACACAGTCTGTTTCAAGTTGCAAATTGACTAATATGACAGTTAAAACTGAAAAGCGAAAAACTTCAAATTACTTGAAGAGTCCACGGAAAAAACACATCCAGTGCCTAAAAAAATCAGGGCATATTCACACCTTATTCCGTTAAAAGTAAGGTGTTTTTTCCTTCTGTAATTTGAATTGACGAGACATGTTCTTTCCCCTTACCCTTCACTTACACTTCACATCACATCGCTATCATCAGCCTATGTGAGCAATTATCAAAAATATTGTACATTTGGATCACGTCTTAGATATGATCAAAATTGATAGGATGGTCAAGTCAATGATGCTGAGCAAGACCCACCACATTTTCCAAAATATCTCAGAAAGTTCTTTAGGCGTCTGCCGCGCCACTCCGCTATCAATGACATCCTGCGACGGGCACTCGTCAGTGCCAACGTCCCCGCATGTTTGGAACCCCAGGGGCCGATTTCTCGAAAGCTTGTAACTTGTAATACAAGCGGAAGTCCTTATCTAATACGAGGAGACTTCCACCTGTATTACAAGTTACAAGCTTTTGAGAAATGGGCCCCAGATCGTGCGGGACGATGAGCGCCTTGACGGGATGTCATTGATTGGGCGGCTTTCTTGCGCAAAGGATTGCTGTCGCAATCCAGCGCGGGAATGCCACCTGCGTACTGGGCACCTTGCCCAGGGGCCAAATTTAAATTTATGATTTATATTTGTACTTAGTTTTATTTTTAATTAGCCTTAATTATTTTTCTGTTTTCAGAAAGTTGGTATGGAAGTTTCTTATTTGCTAGATTTCTATTTTTTTTTTTTTTATTCCGCCTTCTTTTTTTAAATATATTTATTTTCAAAACTCCAATTTATGTACATAGATTACATCTAACTAATCTACTTAACCTAACCTATAATATCTAAGATTGGCCCTTGTGGCATTGTACCGAGGATGCTGGCGGCATTTCCTCGCTGTATCGCAATACTGATGCGTTGTGCGAGGAAGTCGCCAGCTCTTCGGTCTTTAGTTACATCAACCAGACGTTTCGCGATCTCAGCAAACAATTTGCGTGCGCTGGGGCCCCAAGAACCTAAAGTTTCTATTGGTACATTTCGGGTACCAAAAAAGGAATGTATCATATAAATATTTTGGGAAATTTTGGGAACTGTAGTCGATCAGATCATCTTGTTGCTCAGATCATTGACTCTACTAGCCTATTCTTTATCTATCTATTCTCTATTTTTATCAATATCGTAGACGTCATCCAAATGTATAAACTTATTGAGAAATGCTGATCTCAGTGCATTGCTAGACGTCTTCTCCTCTCCTGTGGTGATGGCAATAAGAATAAATTTGTCACAACCCCAACTCCTCCTGCGGGTGTCGTAAGAGTCGACTAACGAATTGAAGTGTCACTGACCATTATTTGATAAAAGCTTGATGATGGGCAGCAGCGTCATCACATCATAGTGGACACATTACTGCGATCGCCAACCCGCTTGCCCAGCGTGGTGATTATGAGCATATACCTCCTAATGCATCTATACGCATAGTTAACAGGAGAGGCCTACGTCCAGCAGTGGACTACATATCATAGGCCGATGATAATGACATACACGCAGTATGCCTTGGGCACGACTTCGGTCGACGGCAGCCGGCGGGGCTGAAAAGCATAAATGGGAGGCGGAGTTTTGATATCGGTCTCTCGTTCCAATTCATTGACTCGCTAAAGGCCCGACCACGACATTGGTCTAAAGCGACCAGCGGCGAGCGAACCCATGAGTTGGAGCGGGATGCCGATATGGGTACTCTCTCTATCCCTCTAAGTATGGTTTTCCGCTAAGCCGGTCGCCTTAGACCAATGTCGTGACCGCGGCATCACAGCGATCGCTGGTCGCGCAAAGTCATGGCCAGGCGGCCCTACCACGAACTACGAATTCCGCAAATTTCGGGGATTTTTCTCTGTCACTCTAATGACGCCTTCGTTAGAGTGACAGAAACAAAATTCGGAAAATTCACAATTCGTGTTCGCGGTAGCGGGTTAGGCCGTTAGGATAATTAGCAATATTATAATAACTCTGGAGAGTTTTTTAATATGGGTGTAATTTTTATGCGTAAATAAATTAATCATTCTAAAAGCCTCATGCTTACCAAAAATGTAGAATATGCCCATTACGACTGAAATGCTTTACGTTTGAAATGAAATTCCATATAATTACCAGTGATTAATATACTTAATTACTAGTAATCATTTTCATTTAACCTTTTAAGTGCCAATTGTAAGTTAATGACTATTTTATGGAGACATTAGTCATTTATAGGTAAAAAAAAGTCATTTTGGTTCGGGTTAGTTCACCGTAGGCATGCCTGTATTTTGAGTTTGGTTAATATTGTTTTATGGTACAGTAGAATCTTGATAACTCGAATGTCAAGGGAAACCAAAAAAAATTCGAGATAGCAAGTTTTCGACTTAACAAGAATTTCGAGATATGAAGAGTTAACTCATCAAATTTCGACATAAAAAGGCACAATTTCATAGAACATTTATTACGACAAATTACATTAGGTAACATAAAATGAGAGTCACGTACATAATTATAATGAATGAACTTACACTTTATGTTTTAAATAATTGATAAAAAAATCTGTTATCTTCGTTTGATTCAAGCCGTTTACAGATTTTTTATCAATTACATTTTTTATCAACAGCCAAACAAATATGTACTGACTGAGCCAAGTAACCAAAAGTGACCAAAAATTAGGAAACAACATCTGCGTTTCTTAGAAATTAGAAAGTTTATTGAATGTATTCATTCCTTGCACGTGCGCAAAACAAAAACAATAGATAAGAGGCCCCGAGCCCCGAACATTCCTTTTTGATTTTATTATTAGAGTAAGAAATCATTATACCTATGTATTTTATGAACTTCGACTTAATGAGGTAGGTATTTGCAGTTCGAGTTACTGAGTATTAAAATGTACGAGTAATGCCTCACAGGGAAATAACTTATTGTTCGAGTTACTGAGTCTAAAAAATTCGAGTTACTGCGACGTTCGGGGTTCGGCGGAAGGGAATAGCATATCTTTTCGATTTACTGAGGATTACGACTTAACAAGGTTCGAGTTATCAAGATTCTACTGTACTTGTAAAATGGTTTAGCCTTGAAAAATGAAAGAGAAAAATAAATATGTTGTACACAATAAAATAAATTCCGTAAAACTACCCAACTATAGTCCAAAAGCTCTCAACTATGGTCCAAAACTAAGTCAAATATCTTTCATTTAGTGTAATTATTATATTATTGACGCAGTTGTTACACAGTCTCCTCATTAGTTTTTTTTTTCAATGATTAAAAAACTTAGATAAAACTAAAGTGAAAGATTTTCATTGATGCTTAATTACGAGTTGAGCTTGTGGACCATAGTTGTAGTACTGGACTATAGTTGTATGGTTTTACGGTTATAAATATAAAATATCATAATGCCAAAGAAAATATACCAAGTTTAGCAATACCAGAGGTGGGATTTGAACCCGACTTAGCAACTAATTAATAAAATAGTTTAATTTGTTCCCAAAATATGTGGATCGCAGCTCGATCTCTCATGATATACTTTCTTTAACCTTTAACCCTTTATAGGGCACTGGTCTCAAAAACGACCACCCTGTAGTACTATCTATTCTTTTTGTATTTTTTCTTTTACAGAATTTTTCGTACTATAAATAATGGCGTTGAGGCTTGAACACACGATTTTTTCGAGTCTTGCCCGTTTTTCGAGTCTTGCCCGTTAAAGGGTTAAAGACATTTTTATGATAATTAAAGATATTATTTTCCTAATTGGTGTTATATTAGGTAGGTACTGAAGTTTCTTCTTCTTCTTCTTCGTTTCCTCATGACTGAGGGTCGTGACCATTTGAGGCCGAAATTTCCTGCACCAAAGCTCTCCACTCAGCACGGTTTTCCGCCTTCCGGAAAGACGCTTGAAGGGTACCCTGACAGGCTTCCTTCACTGCATCGGTCCAACGGGTTGGTGATCTTCCACGACTCCTTTTTCCTTCCACGTGACCAACAACAATAAGCTTGTCAAGACTGTCTGGCTCGCGTCTAGCCTGAAGTTTACCAATACCGAAAGTGGGATTTTAACCTCAGCCTTCAGCCCTCGTTTTAGCCTCAGCTTTCGCGGCTGATGCCTAAATCACTCGACCACTCCAGCTTAGCGGGCACCGGTCGAATTTCTCAGGTATATGGGTTAGTACTAGTAGTAGATTTTTTTTTCACTTTTGATAGTACGAAAAATTCTGTACAAGAATAAAATACAAAAAGATAGTGCTATAGGGTGGTCGCTTTTGAGACCGGTGCCCTTTAAAGGGTTAAATGCATGTCCTTGACAATAAAATATTCACTTTTGAATCCTGATATGCTGTCAATACAGTCTAGAAGACTTAATGCATATACAGGGTGATCAATCCAGATGGGTCAGCATGGAGATTTTGGAAACCATAACAGATAGCGAAATCTTGTCTTAAGTACTATGAGATCGATTTTAATAAAAAAGAAAAACTGCATTTATACACTATACGTGTACTCGGCTCAGGACTCGATCCTAAACTATTTTTTGTAAAATGAAAATTTGATTGTTTTTAATTAAATCGCTTCGTTTTTAAATTTAATAATAATGTTATGATTCCTAAGAACGGATTTCGATATCTCTCAAGGTACATGCAGACCAAAAGAGCATTCGCTGTTCTATCCCCCTACTCTGCGAAATTCGATCGTTACACGAAACGTGATTCGTTGATTTCGTAGAGTGGGGGATAGAACAGAGAATGCTCTTTTGGTCTGCATGCACCTTCATAGTTTGTAACTTCCCCATACAAAGTCAGACGGCCGCCGCCGCCGGCGGCACTAAAGTATTGTATAATAAATCTTCATTGTTTAAAAACAGTATATTTATTACTTTTACATATAAAATTTAGATATAAATTTCGTAGTAATATTTACTATTTAAGAACTACACAACCAAAATTCAAATAAAAATAACGAAATTTTAATTTTTCAAAAAGTCAAGTTTTTATAGTGAATGAATTTTCAATTTTTCTTTTTAATAATTGAAATCGATCTCATGGTTCCTAAGACACGAATTCGTTATCTGTTATGGTTTCTAAAACCGCCATACTGACCCATTTGGATTGATCACCCTGTATACACCACTATGCATGTAAGTGTTAAAATTAAATGAACTTGTCTGCCGGAATTTTCTAACTTTTTCATACATAATAAATGAAATAGTAAGTGTGAGAGAACCTTAAGAATAACATAAAAGTTAATCTCAGGTCTGACGGCACATGCCAAAATAACTAACATTTGAATGTAATAAAGGTTGCCATATACTTTGTTCAGTCATTAAACTAATTTTTTTAATAACTCATTAACAGTAAGAATTATGACAAGTTTCTTAAAGAAATTAATTATATTTGATCTAAATAAGCATCCCTTAAATTAAAAGCAAATGAAGAAAAACATCCTGTATAAGTGGAAGTTTGTTTTGAATACAAAATACATGCGAAATTTGTTGTGGATCCATCTTAGCTTTCAGCTGTCAAAGTCGTCCATCCAAGAAAAACAGTTTCCCGTGTGCACCATTTGTATATCTTTTTCTGATAAATACATAAAAATAGGTCAAATTAGATCATACTTACACAGTCTGTACAGTCTACAAAAAAGTGGTTTGGCACTTTTAGACTCTTCAATGGTAATAAAGTTGAAAAATGGTAAACGACTTTGTTGTTGATTGTACATCTAATACAGACAAAGCCAACAAGTATAGGCATTGGTCTCACCGCGAGCTACTAAGCTCTGAACTATCGGCTATAAACACGAACAAAAGATACGCATTCCCGTAAGACACGGCGATACTCGCCCAGCTATCAGCTATCACCGCCGGGCGGGTATCGCTGTGTCTCTTTTTTTTCACGGGAGTGCGTATCTTTTGTTCGTGTTTATAGCTTAGTAGCTCGCGGTGAGACCAGTGCCATGTTTAGATAACTTTTACTTAAAACGTTTACGATAAATCTATATACAAAATAATTCGGCCCGCAACTCAATCAAGCTTCTTGGGAGGCAATTGCTATACATTGTATTTTTTAAAACGCGTAAGAAAATCACAAAAACTTACACCAAAATGAACCATAAACAAAAGAACCCGTTTAACCCACCCGTTTTACCGTTAAGACCCGTTTGTCTGTAAAATATGAGTGATAATCGTGAAAGTTTAAATCAATATATAAACAAAAGAAGTTTTCAATTGTTGGTAACATGGTAGAAGTTTACATTAGTCAAAATGTAATAGTAGAATGTGTCACAAGGGGTCAAAATAATACATTTTTCGTGAGGGCGTCTGTGGAAGCCCTTGCGAAGCGATAGATTCCATTATAGAATCCCAAACGTAGTGAGGGATTTTAAAATGGAATCACGTGCGTAATGAAGGATTCAAGCGTCATCGCCCCTGGCATAAATAAATGATTTTGATACCATGTGACATATTTCTTTTAACACCACCTATGTAGAAAATAAAAAATGTTTATGCCAATTATCGATATTAAAGAAATCGTTATCGTTTATTATCGCACTGTTTATTTTCATATTTCATTGATATTTTTAAGGCTGGTAATAGAAAGTCCTTGAACAGAAAAGTGCCACTTTTGCTCATAGCAGTGAAAAAAAGACCCGTATTCAAATAAGTGGTGTGAAAAAACTTTTCTCAAACTTGCAATGAAATGTTTACATGGTACTTCAAGGTACTTCAAATCAATCAATGAAGCACGTAGTTTCGGGTTTTACGAGCGAACAATGATTTGAAGGAATTTCGTACAAAATGTCGGGCCTTAGCCTTGGTTTTAAACGTTAAAGAATGATAGATTAGAATACATGAAACTGATTAGTAACATTTCTTTTTTTATTTCATTGCAAGAGAAAAGCACTATACAAGCTTCTGCCGGGAAAAGGCTTGCAGGCCTCATATATATCTATACGGCCTACAAGACCTTACTTCCCAGCATTTGCAGTAATGTAGGTACTATTTATCTAAACTTACTCGCTAGTCTACCCCAGCAGTTCATCCAACATAAATTATTATACGTTCTGTCATTGGTAGCACAAACGGGAATGTATATCCTCGGGCACTCGTCGCAGTTCTTTATTTCCTCCAAAAGGGGAAGTAAAGAGGTTTCGTCTATAGGTGCTTTGAAGTATTCTCTCTGCCACTGAGCAATAGCGGCTTTATTGTAGTATATCTTCCCTAGCGCTATAGTTGTAGGAGGGGTGGTGTGAGACTTTGTCTTGCTGCCTGTAGTTCGCGTGCGTTTCGTTCGCTTAATCAAATTAGCATTTTTTTGCCCGTGACACATTGCAGTCAGCAACATAAAAATTACTGAAAAAATGTCCTTCTTACTTATTTTGAAGGCGATTCTCCGAGGAGCGTTTCAGGGTGTTTACCAAAAAAAAAACCCGAAAACCAGATTCTTCGAGATCTAAAGTCCATTCATCTTTAGCTGTCTTATCTAGTAAACAACTTTCTTACTTAAAAGTACACGTTTTCTGTTGTAAACTGCCATATTTGCCTATACCAAAATACCTGAGTCCGTATTTGTG
This sequence comes from Thaumatotibia leucotreta, assembly GCA_025490895.1. Taxonomy (NCBI): domain Eukaryota; kingdom Metazoa; phylum Arthropoda; class Insecta; order Lepidoptera; family Tortricidae; genus Thaumatotibia; species Thaumatotibia leucotreta. The sequence goes on along the minus strand of JALPQI010015107.1, from coordinate 3,363 downwards.
CAGTCCGTCCGTAGTGATTAGTGAATTGCTTTTTGAATTTTTTATCAAGGAAACAGAAGTTTACAACAGAAAACGTGTACTTTTAGGTTAGAAAGTTTTTTAGTAGATAAGACAACTAAGGACGAATGGACTTTAGACGTATTCGGGCTCAGAATCACGAGAAGATTTGATCAAGATAATAAGAAATAGAAAAAAAAATTTTCGTACAAAATTTGTGGTTCCCTTACGTGACGCTCGTAGTAAGTTCATAAAAATACGTAACGTAATGGATTTTTTTAAGGGACGTTATTTTTTATCAACTAGGTAGATTGAATCAGCTCGTGATGCTGTCATTGTCGTCCAAAACCGTTCGATTATTACTAAATCGAAAGGACGAGTATTAACAACATTGATTACCTACGCAACTTTAAATATTACCAAACCGCGATTAGAATGGGATTCGAAAGTACTGTTGACACAACAGTGTATAAGTCAATACAAAATATATTCGTTGTTATATTTATACAGGATGTAATCTTTAAGTGTGGCCAGGCCATAATTCCGTAAATATAACAGATATCAAAAAACTTTCAACTGATATCGAAAGTACGTTACCCAATGAGTAAAATTACATTAATAACTTTTTCTAAATAGATGAAGTAATATTAAAAATACTAAGTTAAAACGCTTTCATACGTTTAGTATGACGACTTACAGCCTTACACTTATTCAAAAACGTCTGCTAACTTAACAAGCCGCTAATAATTGTTTGTCCCTTTCGGTCTTAACAATGTGTCCATAAAAGCAACAGGGATAAACAAATTATTAGCGGCTTGTTAAGTTAGCAGACGTTTATGAATAAGGGGGTAAGGCTGTAAGTCGTCATACTAAATATATGAGAGCGTTTTAACTTAGTATTTTTAATATTAATTCATCTATTTAGAAAAAGTTATTAATGTAATTTTACTCATTGGGTAACGTACTTTCGATATTGGTTGGAAGTTTTCTGATGTCTGTTATATTTACCTACGCCATTATGGCCTGGCCAAACTTAACGATTACACCCTGTATTCATAGTTTAACTGCAGAGACTTACGGACAATAGATTAATGAATCACTCACTACTTTTATAAACAAATTTTATAAAAAAAAAATTTTCTAGGTATAAATGTTGTGTCATTTGTTGTGTCAACAGTACTTTCGAATCCCTTTCTGATTTCGGTTTGATAATGCGTGAGTAACCCGGTTCGATAATATTTTAAGACACTATTTCAATAGATCGTGTCGCTAATCATAATATGAAATGGTGCTTGTAGTAGAAACTTCGGGTCTTAGGTCGGCAGACATGAAAACGTTCATGAGGGCCATGTTGTCCCGGCTGCAAGCCTCTGGTGACCCAAGGGCTGGCGCTTACTTCGCGCAAAGAATGACATTAGTTCATTCCAGGAAAAATACTACTTTGTCGGGAACGTGACGGCTATAGCTATAGTTCGTGAAATATAAATTGGTAACTTTCTACCTACGTTATAGTAAAAATAAACATTCAGTTTATATTTCTCGAACTATACCTTAGAAATATATGAAAAGTGCGAGAATTCTCTACATATACAAACACCCAGTTATAAAATTATGATTCACCAAAAATAGTATTCGTAACTTTCTTAGATGTACGCGAAGAATGGCATCACGTAGCCGACATTCACGTGGAATGCTCCCATTAGCGAGGTAACGCCGAAAGTGTCATAGGCATCATGGGGCAGGCAAATTTAGAAGGTGTTTCCTATTTATAGGTAAATTGTTTATATTTTGATTTTAGTATAAGTTGTAATTTTATTTTTTAACCTTAGATTAATTCGTTATTAGAGGTAAATTCACGAAAGCTGGCACGAATGGATCGAGTAAGTGACAGAAGGTATCTATGTGTGGATGTCAAAATGACAGTAGATACAGGTTCGTATAGCAGGGCCGCATACACACAATGATGTATGTCATTCTTTTCATTCATTCCATTCGTGCCAGCTTTAGTGTAATTTACCTGTAACTCAAGACTACAGCTTTTACGAAATATAAAGCTAGGTATTTAAATTGTTACACTTCTTTCTCTTCGTTTACTTACCCGTTTTTTGTAATAAAGACATTATTAAATTAATAGTGACTGTCAATGACAGTTTCTTTGTAAGTTCATAAATACATTGACTATACCTAGATATTTTTCTAGCTGGAACGAGAGATTGACTAAATCAAACATCGACATTACTGTTATCGATGAATACACCCTATTCTTATAAAGATGCTAACTTCGTGGAATCATAACCAACCACGAAATACCAGACCCATCTTCGCTTTATGTTTAAATTATATATCTAATCTATCTGGCGTTAGAGTATTTCTTATTAGGCTTTGTCTTTTAATCGGCACAAAATACAAAAGTATAAAAAAATCGTTTAGAATATGATTTACATTCTTGTAGTTTATCTCTAAGTTACTTATATTATTTATTCATCGACTACAACAAGACAATATCGATAACAATTATGTCGATGTTTAATTTTGTCAATCTCTCGTTCCTGCTAGAAACATATCTAGATACACATGACTGTTATTGGTATAACAATCGCAAGGCAATTTAAATTTGTCTTTTTATTGCTTTTCCGTCTAAAGAAATTAATTTTATCGATTGGCGTTGGTAGAATAGAAATTTATTCTATAAAAATACAGAATAATCTGAGATAGACATAATAAAATTCAAGTTTTTTAAGAACTTAGATGGCCTCTATGTCAGTAATTACACCGGCTATCTTACCCCCAAACCGGACATCAGCAGTGCAAACACTACTATTTAGCGGCAGGTTAAGTGGAAAGAAGAAGGTGGTAGCTATCCGATCGGACCCTGCATGAGGTCCTGCCACCAGCAAAATTAATTTATATCGCATTGACTACAGAATGTATCGCTTAAGTATACGAAGGGTGATCCAAAAGTAATGATAATCGACTTATCAAAATAACAGAATAATAAATATCGAATTATGATAATACAGTACCTACAAAAAACCCAAAAAAAGCATCGGTGTTATAATACCTGGTAGAGTTAAATAGGTTAAAGTTACTTCAGTCACTTTACTTTTTTTGGGCATTTCTCCGAGCGTTTCAATCGCCGTGACTTCGGTGGCAGCCTTACCACACGAGTCCCGTGAGAGATGCAAGAACTTTTGAATATATCGTTAGACATAGTTGACGACTACTAAGACAACCACAAAAAAAATTAAATACCCAGGCAAATAGGGTAATAATGTTGCCACCGAAGTCACGGCGGTTGAAACGCTCGAAGAAATGCCCTTTTATGGTGCATCATTCCTAATTCATTACCTTACCACAGCACATTTC
>JALPQI010015106.1:0-34009 GCA_025490895.1 Thaumatotibia leucotreta | reverse complement strand
GTGAATATCACTATCTCATTCCTTAGTATAGCCCCGTCTCTATAACTTACGTAAGAACATACAGGGTCGCGTTTTATAAAGTTCTAGTCAATACTTGCGTGCGTTAGAGAGGCAAACAGCGAAATTGTAAATTGTAACTTTATAAAACGTGACCCAGGTGTACAGCTGGCCTTACAGTAGCCGAAGCATGAGTTGTAACGGATACATTAGGTTTTCCTCGATACGTAAAGCAGGCCATCGCGCTCGCTCCAAAAAATAAGTACAAGTGCGATGGGTTCGGTATACCTTCCGGTCGCATAATCTCTTTCAGGCTATTCTCTTTTGGCATACTTTTCTTGGCATAATTTGTATTAGCATAAATGTACTGTCGTATAGTAATTATTTCGGCATACTACTTTGTTCGCATATTAAAGTTTTGTAATAATTTAACTTGGACTAATTTATATTTGCCTAATGTATACTACGCATATTACTGTTTGGACTAATGGTTACTAGTCATAATATTTCGGAAACCATCATTTTAGTTCCCTATTTGAATAAAACACTTTTTGAAATAAAACTATGAAAACGGATTTTCATAGTTTTATTAGGATTTTTAGGAAAACGAACTTTATCCGTTTTCATAGTTTTATTTCATGTGTACAAGTAATCCTCGCGGTAACCGAAGAAAATATTAAAACACTTTTTCTTTATTTAACATCAATTTTAAATCAATTAACATGCTTTTTACATATTTTAGAATGTTCTTTTATTTTGTTGTCCCCTTGAATCTAAAATATTAAAATGCGTTAATATCTAATTTCAAGAGAAGGGTCGAAGCGAGAGAGAGGGGGGTTCGGCCAGACCCAGAGGAAGAGGAAAGGGAAGCTAGGCCAGCCTTAGACAGGCTACGCGAGAGCTGGAAAGGGATGCTGGAGGACAGCTCCTATGGGGCCTGGAAAATCGATTGTTTCAACATGGCAAATCAAGTGTGTATAATCTGTATAATATATGGGAACAATAATGAGGTCGACGGGGGTCTGCGATGCAGACCCCCTGTTCTGCGTAGTTTAGGCGCTTCGCGCCTGGGCAACACACTAACCTAACCTAACCTAATTTATCTATACTTTGAAATTAGATATTGACGCATTTTAATATTTTAGATTCAAGAGACCCGCAACAAAATAAAAGAACATTCTAAAATATGTAAAACACTGAATATGTAAAATGCATGTTAATTGATTTAAAATTCATATTAAACAACGGCGAAAAAGTGTTTTACTCAAATAGGGAACTAAAATAATGGTTTCCGAAATATATATGACTAGTAACCATTAGTCCAAACAGTAATATGCGTAGTATACATTAGGCAAATATAAATTAGTCCAAGTTAAATTATTACAAAACTTTAATATGCGAACAAAGTAGTATGCCGAAATAATTACTATGCGAAAGTACATTTATGCTAATACAAATTATGCGAAGAAAAGTATGCCAAAATAGAATAGCCTGAAAAAAATTATGCGACCAGAAGGTATACCGCTGGGCCGCGGCCATGGGGCCCTAACTTATAGGCTGACGCAGGTGTTGTCCGGTCATGGCTGCTTCGGACACTACCTGAATAAAATAGGGCGAGAACCTGGACCTCAGTGTCACGAATGTGGTGCAGAAGATGACACAGCCCGGCACACGCTAGAGGTCTGCTGCAGGTGGGATAGGGAGAGAGCCAACCTCGAAGTGGCTCTAGAAGGGAACGACCTCTCGCTGCCCAGCATTATGGCCGCAAATGCCGCAATGCTGAGCAGTAACAGGAAATGGAGAGCTGTAGCCTCATTCTGCGAGGAGGTCATCAGTCAGAAGGAGGCAGCGGAGTAGGCGTAGACGCACCACCGCTCCGGCGCAGGCGGAGAGGGGGCAGACGTAGGCAGTATGCCCTAGCAAATAGTTAGTTACCTCCCCCTCGTAGGGTCAACGAACAGGGGAATCACATTGCACGGCCCTCCACGTCTGGGAGGAGATTCAGGCGTCTCGACTCTCCTCCCCTGTGGCGCGGGTGCTCGGCACGTGATGGCCGGGCTGCCGGGGGGCGTTGTGGTTGAATGGATGCTATCCCATGACGTCCCCTTAACGGCTACGCGGGAGACGCCGCAGGGGTTTTTAGTGGGTATTCTCCTCCCTCCCCGCTGACTAGCAGAGGGGGTCAGGAGAGGAGCGAGTCCCACATACCACCTCCCAAATGGGCATCCCCAGCCCGGGGGTGACGATGCGAAACGCATTCTCCCCTGCGATAACAAAAAAAAAGTGTGTTGTCCAGGCGCGAAGCGCCTAAACTACGTAGAAAAGAGGGTCCGTTGCAGACCCCCGTCGACCTTACTATTATTCCCACGCGAAACAAAAGGTCGTATGTAAGTAAGATAACGGTCTGTCAAATTATATTTCCCGAACTATACCTATACAAAAACTACAGCCGTTCTACAGTATACGGAGAATGACGGTAGATTCACATTTAGTTTTATGAATAAAAGTGACGGTGAGTTATAATAAAACAATACAAGCGATTAAGGAAGACCGATTGTTTCAACATGGCAAATCAAGTGTGTATAATCTGTATTATATAATACAGATTATACACACTTGATTTGCCATGTTGAAACAATCGGTCTTCCTTAATCGCTTGTATTGTTTTATTATAACTCACCGTCACTTTTATTCATAAAACTAAATGTGAATCTACCGTCATTCTCCGTATTATATAATACAGATTATACACACTTGATTTGCCATGTTGAAACAATCGGTCTTCCTTAATCGCTTGTATTGTTTTATTATAACTCACCGTCACTTTTATTCATAAAACTAAATGTGAATCTACCGTCATTCTCCGTATACTGTAGAACGGCTGTAGTTTTTGTATAGGTATAGTTCGGGAAATATAATTTGACAGACCGTTATCTTACTTACATACGACCTTTTGTTTCGCGTTAACACTTACTAGACAATCAGCAGTCTAGCACTTTTCTATTGTTAATGATGCGAAACAAAAGGTCGTAAATAAGATAAGAGCCAGTCAAATAATATTTCCCGAACTATAGTCTAATTTTAGGATTAACTATTTGTATGCATCGTGAAATGATGCGTAATAATTATTATGCAATTTTGTATTTCTGCTGTGTGATGTTAGTTATTATGACGGGTATGCCTGTAATGTGTATGCTTTAAATATTATGCGTAAAAAAATATGCATAAATACGATTCACCTTGTCAATATTTCGGCTAGAAGACATTATGCGTGACTATATTATTACATTTGTTAGTATGCATCCCAATAGTTGCACCCTGTTGTGGCACAATTCTTTTATGAATAAAGCTATATGGCATAAACTATGTAGTTATAATGGGCTTTGTGCAGAAACTGTTGTGGCATACTCAACTTTAGCATATTTCGTTATGGCAGATTTCGAGTTGTTCGAATATTATACGAGCATAATTTCGATGCTCCTATTTATGATGAGGTATAATCTGGATGTGCATAAAAAATATCGGCGGAACTGCCCCGGAAGGTTTTGTTCGCTCGCTTCGCTCGCACACTGCAGAAATTTTCACCCTCACAACAAATTCTGCCTGACGAAAAATGCAAGCTACGTTTCGAACATGTGGCTATATGCCAAATAAAAATATGCAAATCTAATTTCTGTCTTATAACACTCGGCGTAAGTAATAATATGCCAAGATAGTTTCGGGCAAACTAATGTTCGAAATATTGTTACTAACTATACTTCGTTTTTTTTAGCATTATAAATAAATAAATAATAAATATCTTGGGACATCTTACACAAATCGACCTAGTCCCACGGTAAGTTCAATTAAGGCTTGTGATTTGGGCACCAGGCGACGATATATATAATAGATAGATACATATAGATACTTAAATACATATACAGCCATGACCAAGGAACAAATATTTGTGATAAATAAATACACAAATAATGCCCTCGCCGGGATTCGAACCCGGAACCTCCAGCTTCGCAGGCAGGGTCACTACCAACTAGGCTACGGAGGCTGACAAAGCATTAGAGAGACCTTTGCAGAACGAGATATAAGGTTTTTTTACAGGCAAATTCTGCGGATCAAACAGTGAATACGAATTATTAAATATCACGTATTTATTATCATGCTTTAATAATACATACATTACTCAGTGTTGTGAAGAGATAAGAAACATAATGTTAGTTAATTTATATTCTAAGATGAAAAGATAAGAATTTTAATAAATTGCGTTTGCAATTTTTCATGGAAAGGTTGTACATTAAAAAACCTAAAGAGGCAGAGTTCTCACACAATTTTAAAATGTCACTGTCACGTCATTCGATTTCATATTGTTGTCGGTTGAGTAGGTTATGTTTTCTATTGCTGTTAGCTTACTTAAAGATTGTTGTTATCATTTTTGTTCAATTTCGTTATTAATTGTTGATCTATTAAGATATTTTGTTTGTTGGTGCACATTTAAAATGGATGAAGTCGTAGCCGGTTCCGGCTAACGTTTTTTCATCTCTAAAGAAGAAGCGGCAAAAGCAAATCCTGTGACTGCCAGTGAAAAGCGGATGGTGGTGAATATTTACAAATTAGTGTCAGAAATGTGCCATAGAAAGGAATATCCCACTAAATCGGACCGTGTGAAAAAGACTGCTGAGACTGCTGGCATATCGTTGGCTACGGTATACAACATTTTAAAAGAAAATACATTTTTAAATGAAATTAGATAATGTAATAGATAACACAGTGGAAAATTTTATTATAAACGTTGGTGGTTCCGAGTCCTCGGACTCTTCCACTGACAGCGAATAAAACTATGTATGACACCTGAGTTTTATTTTCTAATTTGTTACCAAATTCAAACTACATTAGAGCATCCCAGATTAAAGCCGCCTAATAATGGCGACAAATATTAAACGACGTTGCCGATGGGTAGGGTTGTCTTACTATTGTTATCTGCTCAGTCTTTACTCGTATGACACCGTGTCCGCTTTTATACCGATAGTTTTAATCCTTTATCTACAGGAATATCATAATTTCCCTGTTATGTATTCAGAAGCGGTAATGTAATGACCTATATTAAGAGACCGGTGTCTGTGGCTGTATCATAATGTTAACATTAAAGTACAGGCAGAGTACAGTGCATCATAATGTTGACATTAAAGTATCGTCGTCATGATATTAATTTTAACATTATGAAGTCAACTTCTTTTTGTTTTGAATTTTTTTTGAATAAATATTTATTGTAGGATATCCTTACTCAAATTGAGTGATTTCAACTGATTTTAATTTTTATGTTTAGAGGTAATTACTTAGTGGATATCAATGAAAATAAAGGTAAATTGTCATTCTAAACTAATGATATGGATGTAGATAAAGTTATGTATGTCAAGGATGAACAATATTGCTTTGCTCTTCCGCGATACAGAATGTGTAGCTAATTAGTGTAACCCGCTATAATTACTTGCGTATTTTTTGTCGGTTGCGTATTAAACACTCGTGTGATCTTATTATGAAACGAGCCGTAGGCCAAACCACACTTATGTTTAATGCCTCTTATTATGCGCCAGCCACATAAATAACTATAAATGCATGTCTTTTAAAAGTATTGGGAGTGCATAATGTAAGCTAGATTAAATATGCAAATATTGTTAAATTTTAGACTGTAAACTTCATTAAATTCAGTAAATGTAAAATCGGTATCATATGAGTTACAAATTTTTAAAAAAATACTTAGTTAAACAACGCCAAACACTAAACGAAAACCTTCTATATTTAACTTTTTTCTAAACTGCCGCAATCTTGCTTATAAAACATTTATAACTTTTTTAAATACAGATTTGCCAACAAATTAATAATAAATGTGAAAACTATGCGTTCTGCTATCGGTAAAATATCAAATGATATGTATGTACATAATTTCCGAGAAATTCAGTGATATCGGCCGAAATCGAAGAAGGAAGGTTTACGACCACTGCTTCTTTGTTCACCCGTTTGACAGATAATTCTAATCTTAAAAAAAACGAAGTATAATTAATAATTGTTGCTTGGCATACCAAGCGATGTTTCTGCCTCATTAAGATTATGTCAAAATAGATTATGCCAAGTCTGTTATGTCCTAAGCGTTTCGGACAAAAAAAAATGCCAGATAGAGGGAACCCGTCGCAAGGTTTAGTATTAGTACAATTTTAATTAAATCTTGACATATGAGGTTCGGTATGGTATATGTCGGAATTTCGCTACAATTGTCGTGTTTTTTTGTTACAATTGTAATTTAGCTCCGCAAAAAAGTACCTAGTTGTTTACTGCTGATTTATTAAAGTTCCTGAACTACATTTTATGTTAGTGGCAAACAAGCGCACGGCCTTTCCGATGATAAGCTGTATCTGTAGCCTATAGATGCCCCCGATTGGAGAAACAGTAAATTTCCAATTGTAGCACTTGTCAACGTGGTGAAATTGGGGCCAGATCCCTCCACTCCCTGTCATGCGCGTCCATGTCGTCACGCCATCTCCTCTTTGGTCTCCCTCTGTTCCGGCTCCGGTGTAATTATTTTTTAGATATTACAAGTATAATAAATACATTAATACACGATGATAAGGTTGCAAACAAAATTTGGATATGATTTTTAGAGTTTCGTAGCCAAAATGGCTTTTAGATTCGTCATGTCCGTCGCTCACAGCCGATTTACTCGGAAACTATAAGTACTTCAGTAATGAAATTGGATAACCCCTCAGCTGTGGGAGACCCAGCAATGGCTTCGCTTTCCTATGCTTTATTTAAATGCTTTATTTGTAGTAATACTTTTACAAAAAGAAAATATTAAAAAAACCCAATAGTTTTTTTTTATCAATAAATTTCTTCATTCCAGAATTTCTCAAAAAAATTTTTTTCAAAAATTCATAACTCGAAAACTACAAAAAATCGGCTAACATACATGGGGTATATTCTGATAGCCCATGACGTAGGGAACCTAAAAAAAAATTTTTGACGTCAAGGTTTGGACCACCCTGTATACAGCGAAACAAGTATTTGTCTCGCTTTAACCTATTGAAACGTGAAGTCAATGAAGCAAGACAGATGGCAAGCGGGAATTTGAACGTAGGCCGTTGAGAAAATGGCGGGTTGTTGTTCGTCGAAAACCTTCCGAGTGTTAGCACCATTTTCGTAGATTACATGAAGCAGTTTATTTTGAAATATTTACTCAAGATCCCCCGCCCCCCCCACATGTTATGATTTTTTATTATCTATGTTACATAAAAATAAACATAAAAAACACGGTAGGAAACAGATTTTACTAATTCAAAAATCCTTAAATATGGACAGATACCTTCACCTTAGTAATGATACCAGCCATACAGTCATAACAACAGTTTTTTGAAATAATAAAAAAGATAATTTAATAAACAATATTTTTTACCCAAAATCCTGGCTTTAAAAACAACGTCTCCGAAGAAAACAATATATTAGGAAACTACTCGGACTAGAATGCTTGTTTGTGGAGAGACCAAAATTAGGTTCCACAGATGTCCAATAAGTGACCATATTTACTATCCACAGATGAGAGGTTTTGGATATGTTTTGTCTGAACTGCTACAAAATTATGATACTAAATTGTAATAATATTATGGTGGGACCCTCCATACATAATGGTAGTATTTTTCCGATGTACATAAGCTTGCGGGGTATCAATGGAAAGGTCATAATAGTCATAAATGTGCGGAGGAGTTGACGCCTCTTTTGACGCTTCTCATCAACCAGTCTTTTACTGAAGGAACATTCCCAGATCTACTTCAGACGTGATTATTAAACCTGTCTATAAAAATCCATAGGCCCATAGCCCTTTTACCTACATTTTCATTTTTTTTTAATCGCCAAGACAAACCGCATATTATTTTGTTGTTAGAAGTTCAAAATAAAAAAAATCTAAATATGGAACGGTCGGTCAACATCGTCACCAATTTTTAAGTACAGGTTGATTTAACTGTATTTTTTTAACCTACTTCGAAACAAGGAGGAGGTTTCAATTCTATTGATTTTTTTTTGTATGTTACCCGATATCTCCCGAGAATCGTGAACCTATTTTTTTGTGATCGAATGTGTATAACCCCGAGATGGTCCCGTTGGGACCAAGTTGGGGTCTGATGATGGGATCTTGGAGAAATCGAGGGATCTCTTCAAATGCAATAGGTACAGGCAGGGGCATAAATATATATACAATTTTAGACCTTAATACTCCAGATATAAGTAAAAAAGTGAATACATATTTTTACCCTTGACTGTCATATGGCGCTTTTGGTAATTTTCATTCATTTACAAGATTTTGCATTCAGAAAGTAGGATTTGAGAATAAATGATGATAAAACCAATGACGGAAACCACATATAATTGGTAGGATCTTGGAGAAATCGGTTGAAGTTGGTTGTATTTAATTCGGTGATTATTATATTTGCTGCTACGGAACCCTAACTAACCCAGCAGGCTTAGCACAGGATTAGTGCGACAATATGTCGCCGCGAGATAGACTACCCATCCCTCTTTTATTCATATAGTTAGTAAAAGATGGAAAAACTATCTCGCGGCGACATACAGACATACCTATCATGTGCTAAACATACATATGTCTATCTGGGTTAGTTAGGCTTGAGAGGTGACGTTATATTTTAAGAGTTTTAAATAGGTAATTATTTAGAATTTGTTTTTTTAAAACCTCCATTTCGTTTTCACTTCGAAAAATATTTTTTTACTATTTTTCAGTTTTAGCCCATTCAAATGATGCTCCACGTAACTCATAATCAGTAGTTAGTAGCTAGATGCTAGATACTTAGTTTCTTCGGTTACCGCTATAGTTATTTTATTAATGAAATAATCAAGTTTCCATAGTTTAATTTCATTAGTAGCTACTTTTGAATATCAAATGATATTTCGTACATTTTTTTTAAAACTCATTGGTACGAGCCGGGGATCGAACTCACGACCGCTGCGTAGTAATAGACCTTAATTTCAAACATATTTAAATTATATACTCTACTTCTTTGTAATAGTTAATGTACCGCGTGTACTTTTTCTTGTGAACTTGCTAATGGGCGCGACCTGTCATTGTCAAGAGGGAAATTTATGATTAATTTTCAAGTACCTTGCTTCTCACTTAACTATTCTTAGAAGACTTTATTCATTTAAATATTAGATGTCATGTCATCATAAAAAAAATGCTTACAGACAATTATGAAACGATATTGACGCCATGTCTGGCTTGCCTGGCCGGAGGGAAGAGAATAGTACATTTCGATGCTAGTGCGGAAGGTATATATGTCATTCTTCACGAGTCCCGAGTCTTGCTACCCGCCTTTGGCTCGTGGCAAGACTCGGGACGAGTGAAGAAGAATTACATTTCCGCGCGTGCATCGAACGACGTTTTTCAATACAGTTGCGAAAAATTTAAAAGATGATAAACAAAATACCTAGTTATGAGTTAAAACTTTGACAATGAACATTTTTGATTTGACGGACAATAGGCGTTTTTTTTTTAGCTCTAAATCTTGCATTCATAATTTAAGGGGTAATAGATTTTGCTATTCAGCCAACTCGAACGTTTTTATTTGATAATAATGATAATACATAATTTACAAGTAAGAAAGAAGTTAAATCTACAAATATTCACTATTTTAATAACCTTCGTAACACCATGTTAGATTATCTGTAGTATATTAAATATTTAAATTGTTTAAAAACAAAAACAAATTATACCTACTTAATAAACATTCTTGCAGTTAAGAAAAACGCCTCTAGCTTGACAGGCGGTTCGAGACCGTTCCGTTCTCACAAATGTTTTTCAATATTCAATATATATATATATATAATTTTTTTTTGATTTTTTTTATTTAAAAAAATTATATGAAGATGAGGGAGTAAGAATAAAATATGAAACATCAATATTTTTAATCGTTTTGCATTAGCAGTAGGTTCTTAGTTTTATTACGTCTTGGTAAAGCGAAATACCTTAAAAGTTTTCAGTATGCAGTTGTGAAATGGAACAGAACTTGATTTAAAAAGATTGGAATTAAAAGTAAAAAGCACTAGTTCGCAAAAACGAACTTTGCGCACGCAAAACAGCCATGAAAAACACCTTTTTTGAGCAACTGTATTGAAAAATATTTTTCTACGGGTTTGCCAGCATAACAAACGCTTAAGGCGTTATCACACTGCATACAACAAAATAGTTTAATTTTTGTGTGTTACACACAGGTCTATCCTGTATTCAAACGTCGGTTACTATTACGCACAGACCAAATTACGTGATCTATGGCAAAATGAGACAGGAGACAATGAAACAAAATTATTTAATGTGCACCAAACTGTTGACAATTTATTAACATTTAACTTTAGAATTAGTTGATAAGCTTCGGTATACGCGAAATTTACGAATTTCAAAGTTTGTGGCATGATTGCCACCTTTTTTAATGTAGCTCTGTCATTGTCGATGGATAACATTGCTTATAAAATCGTGCTTAATTGCTAGTATAATGTATACAAAATCAATCATTTACATACCATATCAATGACGAAACCGTAACCTAATTGTGGGACGACCGGCTTTTCTTTTTCCATGTAGTTGTGGCCCTTTCCAGAGCGTTACACGTCTAGTAGGTATATATTATTATTGCCATATCATTTTTAGGCAATGTCCTACATAATTGTCCACATAATTATTACATCACATTACTATAGCCAACTGTTCGATGGATTAGTCATAGAAATCATAGAATATTTTATTCATAAACAATACAAGATTGTGTTTGAATTATAGATTGTACATTGACAATAATTGTGACATCTCGTCTTAGTACGGTCAAATCGTACATTAAACTCGCAAAACATGTAGTAAAGCTGCATTTTTGGTATGTTATTTAGACACCATAGGGCAGTATAAAACCACATTTTGCAAGCAAAAAAAAGTTGTGCTAGCTGCGTTATACGTGAAAAACTGTGAAATTTACTGTCTATTTTTAGTTTCCGATTTTTATAAAAAAAGCCTTACGTTTTTTGACAATATGTATCAGGTAACATTTAAAGATGAATGAATTTGTAACAAGATGAGATAACATGCATTACCGTAGGTCTTATAGTTTCAGAGATTCGAGACTTCAAATAGTACCCTGATTTGTAAACTAGATAAAATGTTGAGTTTTGCTAACGTTTTTGGTTTAATATCGCCTTACCTAATTATGCTACGAAAAACATGAAATAATTATCTTATAGCGCAATTAATATTCTTTAATTTCAGGGTAAAATCAGGTCAGTAAACTTTGTAATTGAAACTAAAAACGCGAAGTTCAAAAAGCAGGAGGTCCGCTATCTAAGTTTTTCATACAAATGGCAAGTCGTGTTGCAAAGCTGCAATTTTTGTATATTATATAGGCTCTATAGGGATGTACGAAAATGCATATTACAAGAAAAAAAAAGAAAAGGGTTTAGGTATAGGACGTAAAAAACCGGAATTTTTAGGTTTTGACGTTTAGGTTTTGACTTTTTGATACTAATTGCTATAAAACTATGAAAGAATATTAAATTTGAAAGAATTTGAGCTACCTTGCATTACCCTAAATTATATAGATTTAGAGATACGACATTTCAAAATGTGCCCTTCATTAAGTTAAGAAAATAAATGCATGTTTTGAAGCCTCGTACACCCCCAACTATAAGACTTACAGTAATTGTTATCGGCTCAATTTGTTCCAAATTTAATGTAGTTACTATCTACAATTACTTTTTTTTCTTAGCGCGCACGTTTTGCCAATATTTAGTGAATAGCTTTAACGTAACCTAAAATTTGTTTATGTTTTGATAAAAGGGCACTTTATGAAATGTCGTATCTCAAAATATATATAAATTACGGTGATGCAACGTAGCTCAAATCCTTTCAAATTTAATGTTCTTTCTTAGTTTTATAGCAATCAGTATCAAAAAGATAATAGATTTTTAGTTAAACGTCAAAAACTAAAAAAAGTGCGATTTTTTTTCCGTTTTTTACGTCCTATGCCCAAATTATTTTTTTGTTTTTCTTTTGATATGCATTTTCGTATATATCTATAAGGCTTTTATAATATACCAAAATTGCAGCTTTGCAACTCGACTTGCGATTTGTATGAAAAACTTAGATAGCGGGCCTCCTGCCTTTGGAATTTCGGGTTTATCCTTTCAACTACAAAGTTCACTGATCTAATTTTACCCTTAAATTAAAGAATATTAAGTGCGCTATAAGGTCATTATTGCATGTTTTTCGTAGCGTAATTAGGTGAGGCGATATTAAGTCGAAAACGTTAGCAAAACACAAAATTTTATCTAGTTTACAAAAAGGGGTACTTTTTAAATTCTCGAATCTCTGAAACTATAAGACCTACGGTAATGCATGTTAGCTCAAATTGTTGGAAATTTATTAGCCTTTAAACGTTCATGTACATATTATGTCAAAAACGTAAGGTTTTTTAAATAAAAATCAGAAACTAAAAAATGGCCGTAAATTTCGCAGTTTTTCACGTACTACCCAGCTAGCACAACTTTTTTTTGCTTGCAAAATGTGGTTTAATACTGTCCTATGGTGTCTAAACAACATACCAAAAATGCAGCGATACTACTTGATTTGCGAGTTTAGGGTAAAATTATGTACGATTTGACCGTACTATCTCTCGACTCGAGTTAGTATTCCGCTTACCGACAGTGATGCATACAATGTTTTTCATCATACTTGCCTACAAAAAAATAACACAAAATATTATTAAATGACGTACTGACATTTCTATTACTCCCTAGAAAATTTCATTTTTCTATTACTCCCGCTACGCATGCAAGCAATGGCGCGCTTAGACAGCAAGTGTGATGAAAAAATAATTAACTAACCAATTTTTCAAAAACTTATACAGGGTGGAAGGGGAGGGGACAACGTTCCTTCTCGCTATATACCGACCGAGTCTATCAACCATTACGATGAACTTTCAGTATTGGACCAACATCGAAATATCTTTTAAAAAATGTAACCCCTCATACAAAGTGAGTCATTAGTTAGAGTTCAATAGTATGGAAAAGTCAATTTTCAATGTTCGCTTTCGATGTTGGTCCCATACTGAAAGTTCATCGTAATCGTAGGTAGACTCGGTCGATAGCGGGAAGGAACGTCGTCCCTTTCCACCCTGTATACCTAACGAGATCTTGTTAATAACAATATAGGGTCATATCATCATAACAATTTCAAATAAAATAGGCTTAAAACAAACAACATACCTAATCCCATGAGCACATGTAAACATAAAAAAAAACAAAATCACTATAATTCAATTGCCAAACACCTCGTCAACACTGTAGCAATCTTTGAATAAAATTATTAAATTAACTAAAGCTTATAATTATAAGATTAAAGCTTATATCGTAAGTGGTTATATTAATTTATACAGCTGAAGGAAAAAGACTGTATATGTGAAAGTGCAGCTGACGTAAGTGGCAATGAGCGAGCTGTCCATCGGCAAGACGAGCCAGATGGCGACACGCGCCGGGCGCAGGCGCAGGTACGTCAGCGCCCGCTGCAGCGCGCGCGACAGCCCCAAGTCTGGAAATGTGGGTAATGCTGTCTGATATATCGGAGGATCGGAGCGGCCCCGGTGCAGCAAATATCTTAGCTGGCCATAATGGCGTTAGAGTGCTCGTTCAGATATTTTTGAGCACCATGACCGCTCCAATATATCTAATGGCGACTGTACCACTTAATGAAAAAGCTGAAAATAAGCGTCATATTGTGAGCTTAATTCGCGGGACCCACTGCGGCACATCATGCTGAGTGAAGACCTTTTAGCCCTATTCACTTTTCACATGATACCTTTGAATGTTAATGTACCCATGTATTTCTTTTATCTCCATCCATATCATAATTTCCCTATTATGTTTTCAGAAGCGGTAATGTAATGACCTAATAAACCGGTGCCCGCGCCTGTATCATAACATAATAATAACATTAAAGTATCGGTCTCAATAAATATTTCTTATGACATTGTATTATTCGCTGGCGAGTGATACTGTAAACCACACTCATGTTTAATGCCTCTTATTATGTGCCAGCCACATAATAGTATTTTATGCAATAGTGGTATTATAAGGGGTCAAAAAATGCGAGCGGCGTGAGTTGCGATACGAGCCCGAAGGGCGAGTATCGCAATTGAAGGCGTCGCGAGCATTTTTTGAACTAATAATACAACGTTGCATACTATACTTTTTCTACGACTTAGTGGCATAGCATACACAGAACTAATAAAATATCATACATTACTGAGCGCCACACATTTATTCCAGTTGTCACCAATAAACACCTAGTATGTATCTATACAAACAAACTAAAATAATATTGTTAGCTCATACATACCTGCACTCCCAAAAGGAGCAGGCAGAACATTAGAAATTAATAATAATAATGAAAAAAATCACATTTCTTAGGCACGGCTCATTTGCACAAACTATGCGAATCGACTCAAATCAAACCTATACAGAACTGGGGGCCGTCCTCGAACTTCGAAATTCGCAAAAGTCGACCATCCGTTTCTGTCACTCTAATAATAATCTTGTTGAAGTGACAGAGACAAATGATCGAAACTCAATTTCAAAGTTCGCGGTAGTACTTTAAACTGCTAGCTGCTAGCGGAAAGCGGGAAGGTTTTTTTTTAATGCAGCTGTCATTGTCTATGGATAAGTTTGCTTTTAAAACCGCGCTTAGTTGCCAGAGGTAAAAATAATTTTGCATTATATGAGATTTGTAATTGGTACAAAAATATATTATATCACATTAATAATTTAAAAAACAAAATCTTTCTTTTAAAATTATATTTTAACCTTATATTATTTTAATTTTTAATTATTGTAATAAATAATCTGGTACTAATGTTGGTATTGGTAGCAGTGTAAAAATTCGAAGATCGGAACAAATTCAATATGGCGTCTATCATAGGTGTGATGTGGCAGTCTGTGGTAGCACGCAGTACGTTTTTGAGTCAGTTCGGAAAGTGACGACGTCTGGCAGCGAGAGACGCCCATATATCTCGCGTGCCTTCTCTTACCGAACAACGCTGCGACATTACGTTACCGGCTGAGAGTGCGTTTTTGAGAAATAGACTATAGACTTTTGACAGATGTAATTACGTATACCTTTACAATAGTGTGCGTAGCTATGTAACTAGCAAAAAAAAGGTCAGGAGTAGAAAAATAACTATTACGTATGCTAATAAATATTTCTTATGACATTGTATTATTCGCTGGCGAGTGATACTGTAAACTAAAATAAGCATTTTAATGACCATGTACTTATGAATGGGTTTTCATATAACAACAAATAGCGCTTGATAATATGGGTTGGTACCTAATACCACGTTATTCAATGTTATTCGCTCGCCAGTGATACTAATAACTAAAACAATTGGCCATGTATGCAATTATGCATGCATGTTCAATGTTCATGAACATAATAAATCATCCGATTTAGGTACCTGTGTGCTCTCGAAGTTGCTTTGTTAATATTGATTCAATCTTATCGACTTCATTTGACATCAGTTCTGCGAACAACGCAGGAGAGCTCGTCAGCAGTGCAACAAAACAACATTCATGGAATATTTCGACCCATTGGATATTGTTCACCTGTAATGAGATATACCAATATACAGGGTGGTCATGAGCATACCGGTACCGACAGACTTGGAAGATGTATTTCTGGGCCCTATTTAACCATAGTGCTACAATTGTAAAATTAATGTTTGTCCTATTGCAGGCGGCCGTGTGGTTGTTGCCACTAACATCAAATTTATAGCAAAAACTTGAAAAAATCAACAATAAATACCTAATATTTTCTTCGGTTACCGCGAGGATTACTCATGAAATAAAACTATGAAAACGGATAAACTCGCGTATATTAACTAATTTTAACTTCATTCCGACGTTTCGAGTTCGTCGTTCGTCAGTCATCCGCAGACCACGAACCCTGTAAAGTGTTCAATAAATACCTACCTACTTTTTTGCGAAGCATATACCAAGAGAGAGAAAAAAATCGATTACTGGTTCTAACCCTACACCACTGTCCTGAGAACAACCAGTAAGAAACTCAGGTGAACGTGTTTTTAAAAAAAAATATTTAAAAATTCTATTTATTGATGTGTAGTATATGTAGGACATGTACATTAGGGTGGAGCGAATTCCAAAATTTTCGAATTTAATATTGGAACCCCGCTCAAACGATGTCTTATTTTTTATTATATACTGGAAAAATAATAAAAAAAATCTAGGTACATACTTTTAGCCCTCTACTTAGCGATTTATAACTTATAACGGTATGTAGGCATACTTTTTAAATTTTATTTTTTTAATTTTTTCTTTTCAAATCCAAATCTATTAATTAAATAACACCTTTTTGTAACAGATATACCTAATCAATTCCTGTGATCATTTTTGTTCATAACATGTTTTTTTTATGACACGGTAAAAACACGTAAATTGGATTTTTGTCGAAAAAGCCCTGGATCGAATATATTGTACAAAAATCAATGTTTTCAACTTGTAACACGATTGTGAAAACTATTCTGAATTCGATTCTTTAGATAATAAAAATAATACCAGTTAAAGCAAATATATGCTAAATAGGTACACGTAAATAGGGCCCGAAAAGGCCGAAAACCTTCCATCCTTATTTTAACTCGTGATTTAATATTTTCATTGACATATATGATATTTTTTGTATTAGGAAACATCGTTTCTATAACACTAGTATGTCAAAAAATTATATGTCATACAATTTTTTTTCACTGTGGCATTTTCCTTGTCGTGCATGAAATTGCTGTATTAATTAAAATTGGTATTATATTATTTCATGAATATTGGATAAAAACCACTGAAATGGTAATAATTTCTAAATTAATACTTATTTATTATTGTTTACTTTAAATAAAATCTGTAAATATTATTGAAATAGTATATTTGATTACTTCATGAAAATTGGATTTCTTATATTTTTTGGGTGGCTGGTAGAGTGCTAAAAGTACCTTTTATTTTAATACTGAATATAACCATTTTAATCTCCATGACATTATGCAACTTTTTAAACCAGTTCCAAATTGAATATCGCGAAAAAAAATTTTCCCGTACAACCACGCTCCACCCTAATGTACATTGTACGTTTATGTATTATATATTTTCATTATATGTGGATTGCATGTATGAGTTTATCTTAGTAATGACAGTTCAGTTTTTGGTTTTATAAACTCAAATATATTCTCCACTGTACACGGTATGTTTGTCTATCTTTTGCTTCACATAGACAACTCCTTTGCTCAAAGGTTAACTGGAAGAGATCCCTTACAGGGATAAGTTCGCCTTTGTACCTGTCAATTTTTTTGTATAAATGTGTATTTTTACCTATTTTGTGTACAATATAGAATTTACATACATACATTTACATAGATAGGTACTTCTTATTAAAATAAAATGCATTAAAGAATTTATTACATAAAAAAAATCTTTTATAGACATTTTTATAAAAAAAAAACCTAACATAACACACTTGTCATTATCACCTTGTCACACTTGTCCTTATGGTGATTTCACTATAGGGGCCTGACCAAGTGACCACATTTTGAGACCATAATCTTATATGTTTTCATGAAAAAACCATTTTCAACATAAAGAACTCACTGAAAAATGCGTGCACGATTAAATCGTCATATACCAAAGAAAAAAACGACCATGATCACCAGTTTTTCTTTGGTATATTGACACCTCTTCGTGCGCATCATTTAGAACACCAGTAATAATTAAGGCTCCTCCGATGAAACGAATCGCAAGGGTAATAATTAACTGGAAAAAGAATAAAATAATATTAATAGTACATTACTGCAGACGCCGGGAAAGATGGGCTTATCGGCTGAGTAGGTATGGACAGTTATACGAAGCCGGTAAGCCCATTTCACGGCGAGGCATGTATAGTGCTTTTCTCAAACATATGCAATGAAATAAAATATACGACAATCAAAAAAACAGAATTTAGCTGTTTAGCCTGTTTATGAAAACCGACGCCATGTTTAAAAAAAATACTTACCGGCCTAGGCCGTTAAATTCGTATGAAATCCTTTACTATTATCTCGAGATCATCCGCCTGGAACGTCATACTTTGAAGCCTATTATGACGAACATAATGACAACATTTCATTGCATGTTTGAGAAATAGTACATTACTACCGAGGCCGGGAAGTGACTAGTTGCCGGCCGAATATATGTAGATAGGATTAGGATTAGGATAGTATTCGGACGGCAACCCGTCACTTCATTGCCGAGGTATGTATAATGCTTTCTCAAACATGCAATGAAATGAAACAAAAAAATGTATCTTCTTTCTAAGAAGTTATAAGTCAACTTACATAACTAAGTCTTTGAAACACAACAAAAGTTAAATACGACACCGATACCTCATTTTTTTTAAGATTTACCTGTTTGAAAGGTACAAATTTTTACTTTTAAAAAGCGGTATTATGATCTGAAATCGAATTGGAGATCAAAAATGTAAACAAATGGGATACCACCACAAAAAAATAATCGCGAGAGGTGGGTAATCTAAAATCATTGAAATACTTTTTAAAAAATGCGCATTTACAGTCACTGACGGTACGTATAGTTTTTAAATATTTTATAAATTTTTAATATCATACATTATTTTTTTATGACATATTTCTCTAGTTTTAATAAAATGTAGGGTGTTTAATTTATACTACTGGCAATGATAAGAAGTTTTAAAAATTTGGTTTGCAGTTATAATATAACAATGTATTTCAATTCAATGTAATTCATAAAAACTCCTGAAATTTAGCATTACAAAGTACATGGATACGGATTTTAGTATTTTTACCTACAAATCAATCATTTAAATTTTTTAATAGAAATGGATTCGATTGTAACCATAGATGAAGACTGGAATTCGTTCCCCGACTATCCTAAAGGTTAAAGTAACACGACATTGGTTTTCAAACATTGATTATGTTGATTATTTACATTTTACATCATTCTAGCAAATTTTATAGGGATTATTTTTGTAATCAGGAACCGTGGACACTCAGCCGTATGTTTTTTGTAGTGTGTGATACTTGTGTATCGAACATACTTTGACTTTCGCGTATCCTACACCTAAACATCAAGCATTGTCTTAGGTTTAGCACCTGTAAGGATAGTTTGTAGGGATTGCAATCCAGCAGTGTTTTCAATCCAGCTGGATTTTCGCTGGATCGGCGTCAATCCAGCTGGATCCAGCGCGGATCCAGCAGGTAGGTAAAATACAAAAAAAAAACGTTTTTTGCAATAAAACAGGTTAATTATTAATAATAATATTCAATGTTATGAAAGGGAGGACAATAACGCGTCATTTTTTGCGAATTATATACCTAAAAACAAACTTCAAAAATAAAATAATAAAGAAATTAAAAGACACGACTGCCGTTTTAAGCTAATTGAGAAGTGACAAATTATTTCTTTTTCAGCTTAATTCTTGTGAGCGTATCTACATATAGTATAGGCGCTTGTCTTATTACTATAATATTTTCTTTCGATTGAAGTCGGGGAACTTTTTGTTTTATTTTTTAATTATTTTATTTATTTGAAACGTTTTAGTGTACCCCTTAGTTTAAAATGGAATAGAATTTCAAAAACCGACTCCGCAGAGGGCTGAAACTTCGCTCCGGGGACGACCCGTCATATCATCATCTGAAAAATCGCTCTACCTTAGCCCCGTCACCTCACTTGAAGTTTTCAAACTAATTAAATGTCTCAAAAATAAAAGAAGTTTTGGCCAAGATGAGTTGCCAGTACCACCCTATTTAGTAAGAAAATGCGCTGAAGAGTTAACCCCTCCTATGACACTTCTCATTAACCAGTCTTTTACAGAAGGAACAGTCCCAGATCTCCTTAAAATGTCCGATATTAAACATGTAGGCCCTTCCCTTCTAATTTTTTTTTCTAAACTTTTGAAATCGGTATGTTGAACCGATTTTTTTTTGTGAAAAGTTTAAAATATGTATTTAACGATTCTCAAAACGGTTTCCGAAAAGGTCGCTCAACATCGTCAGCAGTTTTCAAGTACACAAACGAAGTTTTAACCCTTAAATGCATGACCTTGACAACGAATTATTCAAATTTGAACTTTGACTTGCTGTCAATAGAGTCAAGAATACATGATGCATATATACATCACTATGCATTTAAGGGGTAAACACAATAAATGACAGAAAATATGCTATTGGTAGTGTTACGCCGGTGGCATGATAAAAACTACAAATATGATTTTAGACACGTTAGAAGCGTTTTCAGCAGGCTGAAATGCGTTTTCAGGCCGTTTCAGAAGGTCCTCTTTCACATACTACAAAATCAAATATTCACCCCAGATACCGTCGTTTTCAGGCGCCTGAAACATGTTTTCAGGCCGTTTCAGGATACCCTCTATCCGATGGCGCAATAACCTGAAAACCCGTTTTCAGGCGTTTTCAGGACCCCTTTCGGGCCTCTCGAGTACAAATCGGTATATAGCTAAATTCCCATAGGAGTGAAAGAGAAAGCACTATTAGATAGAGACAGCACGAGAGAATGTTCTGGAAGGATGTGAAGACAGGTATAGAGAGAACATTCTGGACGGGTGTGAAAGGGAAACCTGTAGAAAGAGAGCGATACTCTAGAATGTTCGCGCATAGACCCACCGACCCGACCTAACTCGGGAACTTTCTGGAGTCGAATCATCTAGCACTTTGTAGATTTGAGTGGCTGGTATATAAACCCAGCATGACCCGGCCGAAGGGTAGTTTCTATCGAGACAGCGAAGAGCTAACATTAAGAGCGAAGACTGCGAATCGACTGCGAGTTTGAGAGTGTAACAGTGTGTGACTAATAGTGTTTTAGTAAAGTGTTTGTTCTTTTAATTAGTAATTAAAGTATCAGTTTTAATTAGTGGCTTATTCATAAATTTTCTATAGAAAACCCACCCCACGAACGTAACAGTATGTTGCTAGTTGCTAGGTATGAGCAAATCTTATGATTGTGTTTTATATGATATTTTATTGCAAAAATTATTTGGAATAGGTATTAGAGGCTCAGCTCACAATTGGTTCATTTCATACCATACCTTAATAAGGTACCTAAGGACCTGTAGGTCGTAAACAATGCGTTGAAATAGAATATCAATATCACAACTACATCACAGGTACTATACATATTTAAATCAGATAAAACGAATATTTCTCGATCTATACCCCAAGGCAGTGTTCTCGGTTGTGTTTTATTTTTAATCTATATAATAAATGATCTGCCTAAATGTATAGATAAATTTTGTACTCTTTTTGCTGACAACATATCTGTAATTCAACTTTGCCACAATCAATTAGATTTAAAGGATAACTTAAATACAACCATTCAAAATATCGTAACCTGGTCGGATGATCACAATTTAAAGCTTAATTTCAATAAAATCAAACTCATGCAATTTAGACCCAACCAAAAATGTAGCATAAACATAGATTTCTCATTTCGAAGCACTACATTAGAATCTATCCACTCTTTTCCACTTTTAGCCATACACATTGTTTCAACTATAAATTGGAAGGAGCACACGTATTATTAGCCACGGCCGTCTAGGACTAAGCGCGGGATCGCGGAACCGTTTCAAACAAGACGTAAAATAAGTTTATGTAAAGTTGATTATGCATTTTTTTGTTGAATTTTATTTGCGGATCCGCAGCGCAGAAAAATGCGCTGGATCCAGCTGGATTGCTGGATGCTGGATCCTGCAATTGCAATCCCTAATAGTTTGTAAGTGTGCAAATAAAGAAAATACAATATCTCAATATCCCATCTCAAAATGGGACTTTATTTTTTTTTTTTTTTTATACCACGTCGGTGGCAAACAAGCATACGGCCCGCCTGATGGAAAGCAGTCACCGTAGCCTATGGGCGCCTGCAACCTCAGGGTGTCACATGCGCGTTGCCGACCCAATAAAAATAACGTTGGCACAACAAAGTGGCTCCACTCCACCTGATCGTAAGTGAAAAGTAGAGCCCAAATCGCGGCGGCAATGACAATCAGTAACCTGTTAGTTGCCACCGCCTTGCTGGCCCGCTAGATGCTGGTAAATACACCGGCTGACCCCGAAACACGGCAAACACGAAGGTAAGTCATTTCACGGGCGTTTACACCGAATGTACGGTGGTAGCCAACCAGGCGGGTACTAGTAAAAATACCCTACCACCGGCTGAGAAGCTGGATACTCAGTATTTCCCTTAGTCGACTCCTACCACACCCACGGGAAGAGAGGGGCGGTGATTTTTGTATTCTTACTCCGTCACCGCACGGATAATTTATAAATGTGTTAAAAAATAAAAAGTTTTATACCCCTGGAATGTCACTTTAACATTGACCTTATAATGTCATGTCATTGTCATAGATTGTTTACATTTTTGATCTCGAATTTCATTTCAGAGCTTAGACGTCGCTTTAGCTTTTTATCGACAGCTGGAAGACACATTGAGGGAGCTACCCAAAAGGGAGATTATGTTAATTCTGGGAGACCTCAATGCGAAAGTAGGATCCACGAAAGCTCACGACCAGCTGAGGGATGTAGTAGGAAGATATGGCCTAGGACAGAGGAATGAGAGAGGGGAAAGATGGCTGCAGTTCTGTACAGAAAACGCTCTGACCATAATGAACACTTGCCTTGAAAACCACCCAAGGAGGCTGTACACCTGATGGGTAATGCCAGGAGATCGGGCCAGAAATCAAATAGATTATATCGCTATAGGTAAAAGATGGAGATCTAGTATCAGCAATACAAAAACCTACCCAGGAGCTGATTGTGGAAGCGACCACAAGCTGTTGGTGGCCCAGCTGAGTGTGAGGCTGAAGAGGTGTTATCGAAACTTACAGAAACCTCTAAGAAGACCGACTCCAGAACAGTTGACCGCTTATAGCAACAGTATCAAGGAAAAAGCCAAGAGCCTGAAAATTAGTGACCAAACTGATATAGACTCACACTGGAAAGGCGTAAAGGATCTGCTGTTATTAGCGAGAAAGGATTGTCAGAGTCAGGCAGGGAACCGCCCAAAAAAGGAATGGATAACAGTAGAAACGTGGAATACCATACTTGAGAGGAAAACACTCCTTAAAGGCGGTGCTAATTTAGACGGCCAGAAATATCGAGAGTTATCAGCAAGAGTCCAACGTCTATGTAGAAGGGATTATAATAATCACTTGAACTCTATCTGTCAGGAGATAGAAGATCACGCACAGACTTTCCATACAAAAGATCTCTTTATGAAGGTCAAGAGTGTTACGCGGGAGTTAAAACCAAGGACTTGGGCTATTGAAGACGGAAGTGGGAAGCTACTGACAGAAATTGACCAAGTCACTGAGAGATGGCGTGAATACTGCGAAAGTCTGTACGAAAACGAATCAAGAGCCAACCGAACAACATTAGTATTGGGAAATGATTGCCTGGAACCTAATATCATCGAATCCGAGGTCAGGAACGCATTGCGAAAACTAAAGTGTTACAAATCTCCTGGCAGGGATGAAATATTTGCCGAAGAGCTTAAAAACATCGGAGACGAAGGCATCAGAATCTTGCTAGACCTATGCAACCGGGTATGGCAAACTGCCAGTTGGCCTACTGACTGGAGGGAATCTCTACTCGTATCACTCCACAAGAAGGGATCAACCAGGACTTGTGGGAACTACAGGACGGTGGCTTTAATATCTTACGCCAGTAAAGTCATGCTGTACATAGTCAATGAGAGGCTGAAATCATTTTTGCAATGGCAGATACCAAATGAGCAGGCAGGGTTTGTCAAGGGCCGTGGCACAAGGGAGCAGATAGTAAACGTGAGGCAGATTATTGAAAAAAGCCGAGAGTTCTGTGTTCTAATGTTGATGTGCTTTATAGACTACTCCAAAGCGTTTGACTGTGTACAGTGGAATTGTTTGTGGGTGATTCTCCTAGACATGGGTGTACCGAGGCATCTAATAGCACTGATAGCTAACCTCTATGCGGATGGGACGTCCATGGTAAGAGTGAATGGTGTCATCTCCGACCCTTTTAAGCCTGCTAAAGGTGTACGACAGGGGTGTATTCTTTCTCCCATTCTTTTTAACATATATGGCGAACATACAGGGTGTTTGGTCAGCGGTGTCGGAGCTTTTAAGGGCTTAAACTACAATCAATTTTATCGATAAATTACCATTATTTTTTTTTTTGTGCCAACTATAATTAAATGGCGGCCATTTTAAAATTTCAAACAGACGAATACGGGCGCACGTGATATTTCTGGAATTATTCGTTTGTTATGGATCCTATCCCTGCAAAAAAAATCTCGTTAGATAGCTCATTAGATAAGCAAACTAATTAAGCTAATCATTTGACTCAACTATTTGAACAACAAAGCTAAAAAAAAATTTTTTAATTAAAAATAGTAAAAAATTCACCTTAATTTTTCAATTAATTTATTTTTTCATGAAAACTAGGTCGTTAAGGTAGATTTTTGGTGTTGTTGTTTATTAGTACAGTATGTTAGCTAAAAAATGACACCATAATTACAGTTATACCTTAAGTACTTTAGGAATTACAAGTGCTCAAACATACACCAAAACAGCTGCATTTAGCGTTCCCGATGCAAAATCCATAAACAAATGAATGTCAGCAGTGTACTGACTAGTGAAGTGGCTGCCTTCCATCCATCCAGTGCAAGTTTGAGCACTTCTAATTCCTAAAGTACTTAAGGTATAACTGTAATTATGGTGTTATGATTTAGCTAACATCCAGTACTAATAAATAACAACACCAAAAACCTATCTTAACGACCTAGTTTTCATGCAAAATTAAATTAATTGAAAAATTAAGGTGCATTTTTTACTATTTTTAATAAAAAAAATTTTTTTTGCCTTGTTGTTCAAATAGTTGAGTCAAATGATTAGCTTAATTAGTTTGCTTATCTAATGAGCTCTCTAACGAGATTTTTTTTGCAAGGATAGGACCGATAACAAACGTATAATTCCAGAAATATCACGTGCGCCCGTATTCGTCTGTTTGAAATTTTAAAATGGCCGCCATTTAATTATCGTTGGCACAAAAAAAAAATGGTAAAAGCACCGACACCGCTAACCAAACACCCTGTATAATGAGAAGAGCCCTGGAAGATTGGGAAGGAGGCATCTCGATAGGGGGTACCAAGATTAGCAACCTAAGATACGCAGATGACACCACCCTCTTTGCGGCCTCAGAAAAGGAACTCGGTGAGTTGTTCCGCAGAGTTGAGCGTGAGAGCAATCTGGTTGGTCTCTCAATTAACAGAGCGAAGACGAAGGTTATGGTCGTAGACCGAGCTGGACAACTCACAAGGACTGGAAAACTTACTGACGTACAGTTTGTCAGTGATTTTATATATCTGGGATCACTACTTACTGACCAGGGGGGAAGCGAAAGAGAAATCCGTAGGAGAACTCTAATGGCGAAGTCTGCCATGAGTAAGATGACGCGAATATGGCAAGATCAAAAAGTCTCTAACAACACCAAGATGAGAATTATAAGAACACTGGTCTTTTCGATTTTTCTCTATGGCTCAGAAGCATGGACAATCCGGTCTTCAGAACGAAAGAAAATAGAGGCATTTGAAATGTGGTGCTGGAGACGGATGCTTCGCATCTCATGGACAGCCAAGAGGACAAACGTCTCCATCCTTCAACAGCTTAAGATCCGGACAAGGCTATCCACCACCTGCTACCAAAGGGTCCTCGGTTATTTTGGCCACATAGCTCGTCGTGAACCTGACAATCTGGAAAAACTTGTAGTTGTTGGGAAATTAGACGGCAAGCGACTACGGGGCAGGTCTCCAACCCGATGGTCCGACCAGGTTACTGCTCTCACAGGCCTCACTGTGACCGCCGCCATGAGAAAGGCCGAGGACAGGATGGGATGGAAACGATTGGTGACAGAAGTCGTCAGGAAATTTCAGACGGACACTACCTTCAGTAATGAAGTCAACGACTAAAGAAGAAGAAGACCCCTGGAATGTCACTTTAACATTGACCTTATAATGTCATGTCATTGTCATAGATTGTTTATATATTTTTGATCTCTAATTTCATTTCAGAGCTTAGACGTCGTGGTCGGTTGGGTCCAATCAATCGCATGCGGTGATCGGGGCCGACGGATCGCGCCGTATACGTAGGCCACACTGAAATTGTCGGGAATCTAGGAAACTGTATTAATTATGCCTCTATTGTTTAAATTATCACCTTTCTTAACCCTTTTGATAATGTATACAATTTTTTAATGCAATTGAACCAACTCTCAAAGCTCATAACAAATTTTTCCTAGATCAGTTTTTGTATGAAAATTTTCAGTTTTTGGAATTTTGTATGAAAGGTTTGGGTAGTTCATTGAAACTATAGATTTTTTAAGAAAAAATATTTGTATTGGATTTTTTTCTAGTGAGTCATATGGATACCTAAGGATGTCCGAATTTCCTAACATAATTTGTTTTATTAATTCTCTATGATTTATCACGTTAGTGCGATTTAAAATTAGGGTATGGCTGTTAAAAGACGTTGATCTCTATAATCATCCATAAGAAAAAATCGAAAGCAATACAATTTGTGAAAACTATTACAAGCAGTCCTACAAGAACTGAGCTTAGTTACTAAATAAGAATCTAAGCCTATTTCTGCTTCATTGTTGAGTAAGGCCATATTGAAAGTAGTGTAAAAACGCTACAAAATAAAAATTTTGGGCGAAATTCGTAAAATCGCCCGACACACAATTTTCAAATGGCAAGAAATCCTAAAATACAGGTGTTAACCGAATAAATTATACCTCAAAAAAATACTAAAGAGTTATACTTTCAGATAATAATTGTTTTTGTATGCTGAGTGATCTCTAAGTGGGTCATTCCCGACATTTTCAGTGTGAGCTACGTGATACTGCTTTCTAAATATTATTTTGAGTAGTTATTGTACATTTATTTTAAATTAAATAATTTAAATACCTATTTATAACAATATTTTTTTGAATACTAATATTACTTACAAATAATTATTGGCTAAAAGCCAAGATGCCAGGTCACAACCCTACGTCAAATGAAAATTAAAAAAGAGGCACTTGCCGGCCTAGGCCAGCAACGAGGTACTTCCCGGTCACTTTTTAGGCACGTAACTACAACATTTTATTGCATGTTTGAGAAAATATAATTACTTAGAAACATATGATACGTAATCAGTTTCCAAGGGTCCATCAAATATCTAGTAAGTATGATAAGTGGTAGGTTCGCAAGTGAAGGCACACCAAGAGTGTCAAGTACAGACACCATCAGATATATCGGCATCAGGGTGCTCACAAATATCTGAGCATGCGTCTATTGCCGTGTACAGATATTATTGAGTACCTTGGCTGCTGCGATATATCAGGGTCGCGTTTTTTACAATTTTGTTGTTTGCCTCTCGTTCTAACCAATATTGTACGTGCGTTAGAGAGGCAAACAGGGAAATAGTAAAATGTAACTTTATAAAACGCGGCCCTGATGGCAACTGTATGGATGAATCACCATGACTTCATACCCTAACAAGGATTTTCATGTATTCAGCGAAGCAGCGCGACTTTTTAAAGTGGTAATTGTTAATAATGAACGCATGTAAATTGCAATTGTTAAGATAATGTCGTCCTATTAGTGCTAGTCCGAGGTAGTTTTATAAAACGAGGTTGACCAGTTGACCAATGTACTTTGACGATGGACGCCCGTTTCAAACATATCCTCTG
The DNA here is from genome assembly GCA_025490895.1 of Thaumatotibia leucotreta. Classification (NCBI taxonomy): domain Eukaryota; kingdom Metazoa; phylum Arthropoda; class Insecta; order Lepidoptera; family Tortricidae; genus Thaumatotibia; species Thaumatotibia leucotreta. The sequence continues at coordinate 6,149 of JALPQI010015106.1, read as the reverse complement.
GTTTAATAGTGTAAGAAATATTGATTATATTGTAAATTGATTTCATAAATGAGACAGTCGTTCTGATAAATAGTTGGTCTATTGTTAATATATTCAAGATCAATGCTATATCCGGTAATGGTGAGACCAGGTTGGCGCCCTTTTGCCAGGTATAAAATAAGTTGTCAGGTGTAAAATAAGTTGTGGTGATTATTCTGGCTGAGGTGTCTATTAGCTTATAGCATCTACTTAAAGATCGGTCGTGAGCTGTCCGCATCCATTGGACACCCGCAACCTTTACCAGGTCGTCGCTCCATCTTGTGGGGGGCCTTCCCACGCTGCGCCGTCCAGTGCGTGGTCGCCACTCGAGAACACGCCGACCCCACCGGTCATCGGTCCTCCGGGCAATATGGCCAGCCCACTGCCGATCTTTGTGGAACTCTCTGGGGGAGGCCTATGTCCAGCAGTGGACGTCAATTGGCTGATGATGATGATGATCTACTTAAATGTTTACGGAAGGTGGGGTTACATTGTTGAGAGTGATCAAATTAAAATACTTCAGTAAATAAAATATAGTACTATATAATAAAATATAACTACCTGATACTTATATTATAATAGTTAAAGGTACAAAAGGCACAATCTTGGTTTGGTTATTATCAAAGTACCATTAAATCTCGTTTTTGCTGATCTGGTCTGGTCTAGGATGCTTTGACTCTGTATTTGCTCTCGAAACATTAAATTAGTCCGATATTTCAAGATATTTTGACGTAAAAAAATAAAATATTTTAAAATAAAAATAAAACCGCCTTCAAAAATTCGCCCAAACTAAAAAGTCAAAAATAATTTTAGTTCCTACTTCTTAGGATTTCCTACACAAACCTTTAAACCTTTTACCCTATTCATTGAAATAAAATATTATGGCTAGGTATCCTACAGATTTCTTAGAAGTCGGTGCCAAGCCAAATACGTTCATTCAGGTATATATTAGATAGAGCTTTGTAACTTACTGTCACTCCGATTATGTTTTTATCAACAGAATGGTCTACCTCAGTCATTTTGATGAAAGCATAACCGGAGTGACAGTAAGTTACAAAGCTCTAGCCTCTATCAAATACAGTTATATACTCGCGAAGAGAACATATTTGGCTTGGCACCGACTTCTAAGAAATCTGTAGGATACCTAGCCATAATATTTTATTTCAATGAATAGGGTAAAAGGTTTAAAGGTTTGTGTAGGAAATCCTAAGAAGTAGGAACTAAAATTATTTTTGACTATTTAGTTTGGGCGAATTTTTGAAGGCGGTTTTATTTTTATTTTAAAATATTTTATTTTTTGCTTTTTAGTAGTGTAAAATCGTTATTTAGTATGCTCTAAATACTTATAATTAGAATGTACTGCACTGTAATAGGCCAGAAAACCTGAACTGGATACCTTAAATATTCAAAGAATTATCCCATTATGAAGGAGATATACATTGTATCATCAGCAAGTATGAATAATTTCAAAGATTATAGGTAACAGCCTTAGCATGCCTATATTATTTAAAGAATCACTTACCGCTAACCAACATGTCATAACTACTAAGCAAACACTTAAATAGATATATTCAAAGAATTATCCTACAACTCCTAATAGTTAAGGAGTTATACCTTTCGTCATCAGCTCACCAACATGAGACTATGACCACCTAAAGGCAAATACTCAAATAGCTTCCAAAATACATGAAATATGTTATATTTAAGGAATTGTCTCCCAACTCCTAATCTCTAAGGAGTTGTACCTTTCATCATCAGCTCACCAACATGAAAGGATGACCACCTAAAGGCAAATACTCAAATAGCTTCCAAAATACACGAAATATGTTATACTTAAAGAATCATCCCCCAACTCCTAATTGCTAAGGAGTTGTACCTTCCATCATCAGATCACCAACTTAAAACGTTCATGACTAGACGCAAATACTTGATTAGTCTTCGAAAATAAATGAAAAATGTCATGTGTGCCTACAACATTTGAAGAGTTTCCTCGATTTCTCCAGGATCCCATCATCAGATCTGGATTCGGTGACAATGGGACCAACTAGAAGGTATACCCATTCAAACAAAAAAAGAATTTTTCAAATCGGTCCACGCGTCTTCGAGTAATCGGGGAACATACATAAAAAAAAAAAGATTTCGACGAATTGTAAACCTCCTCCTTTTTGAAGTCGGTTAAAAATAAAATGTACCTACGTAAAATAAGACCCCGACGACTCATCGTACCTGACTGCACTTACCGTAGTTAGAAGTTTATCTGTGAGCTGGAGGCCATCTTGCAGTTTTTTGTATTGAATCGCATTGGAATTTACTTTGTATGTCAAAGCTTCAAATCTCCCTTCTTCTTCGTTTGTTTCAATAAACATATCTTCGAATGAAATTCTAAGTATCTTCATTCTAACATAAAGTAAGTCAAAAGTTGCCAATCGAACAGTATGACTCGAATTTAAGCTATTTCGAAGGAAAAAGTTTGCTAAGTAAATCTTAAGCATAATCCAGGAATCTACGAAAGTAAAGTAATATAAAGCAAAAGACATGGGGACGACGTTTATAAAAAATACCGCTGTGTACATTAGGTCGCTCTGCTGACACGGGCCCGAGGCAGGATCCGCGAATGCCTCGCTGACGAGAAAGCGAGAGAAACAAGGCGCTTCGACAAACAGAGACAACCATATGCTAATGGTAAATTCTACAACAATGGCTGTTGGTATATTTGGAAAGACAAATAATTTTACTGCAGTAAAAAATAAAGAGACTAAGAAACAGTATAGTTGGATAAGAAAGGTCACTCTTTCTGAAAAAATCGAATGCGCGAAATGTCCCCAGAACAAACGCAATTTTAAAATAGTTTGTAGTGGTAGATTTTTATGTAAACCATCACGGATAGATTCTATGTGCCCATTAGTCGGCATCGTAAATCGTAACGATGGAACGATAATCGGCAATGACAGCGCTTTGGCGAATATTTAACAATTTTATTTATTATTTTATGTATTTTAGGAATTATTTTGTTTGTTCGTTGAGCTCTTGGAACAGCAACACACGCTGCTACTACAGCCGTCTGACTTGGGTTTGAATATGATTATGAAACTGACTGCTGGGGCTGAATATCGATTCATTGGTCATATCGTGTTATTCATAGACTAATCACTTTCATACGTATATATTCCTATAAATGTGCATTTAGACCAAACGAGCATTCGCTCATTCTATCCCCCACTCTACGAAATCAACGAATTTCGACGAATCACGTTTTGTATAACGAACGAATTTTGTAGAGTGGGGGATAGAATGAGCGAATGCTCTTTTGGTCTAAATGCACCTTAAGGGTGCGGCTCCACGGACGCAGAGCGGATCTGTGCAAAATTACCAATGAGGGTTTTCGATAATTTTTCTGCCACCAGGCGGCGCTTCGTACGCACCTGGTCTCGACAACTGTCAGATTCATACTATTCATAGGCACCTGGGCCTAAAATATTGAAATTCTATTTTATTTGGAAGAGAATTGATTTTGTAATGGATTACGACTATTACACGGTCATCGAACTGAAGACGGAGCTATAAAACAGGCGCGCAAAGTCACTGGTATTAAAAATAATTACTTTAACTTTGTTAATTTCATGAGAATTGACTTGGAACTATTTTATTTATTTATTTTAGGTAACAATATGCCTAAAGTAATGGTTTTCAGAATAAATAAACCTATAAATATGTTGAAAATTAAATGCGCGTATTTATTTTGACAGTTCGTTAAACGGTCGGCTCAGTGCTGCCATCTCACCTCCCCATAGCGGCAGAAAAAGTATCAAAACACCTCATTACATTCATCAAATTCGAATTCGAAACACTGTGATGCGGTCTCGTTGGCCGAGCTCCCACAACTCCGCTCCGCTCCGCGTCAGTGTAGCCGGAACATAACAAACGAATTTCGTAGAGTGGGAATAGAATGAGCGAATGCTCGTTTGGTCTAAATGCATCTTATTTAATGTATACGTATAGAGGCATTAGATCACTGATATCGGGGTAATTCTCAAACAAAAAAAATACATTTGTTTCACGTCCACATCCACTACATTTCCCAAATCTTTGTATCAAACGTTCCTTTTTTTGTTACCAAAAATGTATAGGAATCTGGTGGATCTTGCTCTACATCATTGACTCTACCAGCTTACCAATTTTTATCAATATCGAATACGTGATGCAATGTACAAACTTTTTGAGAAATGATCACCGAATAATACATTTAATGTATTGTTAATAGGTTGTAATTAGGTAATACATAGTAGATTACCGCAGACACAGGGAACTAAATATAGCAGGCCCCTATACCACAAAACTTTACAAGCGTACAATTCTACAAAATTGTCAACATTTTGTATGGGAATTTATACAATTTTGTAGAATTGTACGCTTGTAAAGTTTTGTGGTATAGGCCACAGGCTGCATTGCATATATATGTACGAAGCCTCCTAAGTCTGGTTTCCCGGCGAAGCAAGTAGTGCTTTTCTCAAACATGCAAAGAAATAACGAATAAACAATACTATCCTACTCTGTCGAACAATCTCTGTCAGTAGAAATGAAAAAAAGGCCGCAAATTTCAAAAATGAAGACTACCAGGTAGTCCGTAAACTAATCGCGCCTTCATTTTTATATTTTTTAGGTCCTATAGAAAATTTGAATTTGCCGCCTTTTTTACTGACACAGAATGTTGGAAAGACTATTTTTTTAACATACACGTATATTTAGGGTTCCGCAGTATAGTATAGGAACCCTTATAGTTTCGCCATGTCCGTCCGTTTGTCTGTCGGTCCGCAGCATAGCTCAGTGGCCATTAGTACTAGAAATTTTCAAATTGGTACAGGTATACATATTAATTACGTCAACAAACTGGTAGAATAAAAAGTTCAATTTTTTTGTAGTAAATTAAAAGTAGTAAAGTGGGGATATATTATTTTGCTGTAATCCTGTGAATTCCTGTGGTGTAGGATATCGTTGAATAGGCCTTTCAAAAAAAATAAAGGTCCCAAAAGAAAGTTTTAGTTTTTATATAAATAAATAAATATCTTGGGACATCTTACACAAATCAACCTAGTCCCACAGTAAGCCCAATTAAGGCTTGTGTTGTGGATACCAGGCGACGATATATATAATAGATAGATACGTATGTATAGATACTTAGATACATACACAGCCATGACCAAGGAACAAACATTTGTGATAAATAAATACACAAAGAATGCCCTCGCCGGGATTCGAACTCGGAACCTCCAGCTTCGTAGGCAGGGTCACTAACCAACTAGGCTACAGAGGCTGACAATCATTAATGACCTACCCGCGTATACCTAAATGCCATATGTGGCGTAACTAAATGTCAAAAACTTTTGGTGTTAATTGGCTCTTTAGCATATTATCTAACCTATTAGTAATTCCTATATGGGAAAATAACTTATATCTATCAGCTAAATGTTGGCTGTCCTTTTCTTTTGGAGAAAAGGATAGAGCTAATTTTATCAAAACAGCATAGTCCCTACTTTAATAGAACGTTATACTTTTTTGGCTTGCACCGGCACATAATTCGGGCGAACTTTCCACAAGTCCTCTCACGTAGGGCCACGTGCTCTGAAAACTGCCTTGGAATCAAGTGTTTAATATAGAAAGGCCGGATGACTTGACAATTTGTTGGCGGTTGTGACGTTTCGAAGTTGAGTGGCTGGGTCGCGCGGTGACTGCAAATGGCTTAAGTTTGATTAGTTCCTTAATTTCTTTCGCTGAATGTGATCCGACTATGTTCATGTTCAAATTACTGTATCGGTATGTCGGTAGGTATAATTTGTGTTTAAAGAATTTTAATTTAGAATCAATATTGTAAGTCTTATACATTATTCGGTAGTTCGGTACTACATTACATAGGCACCTGTAATCCATTCATAAGTTGATAGGTGCTTTTGGTGCGGAGACCTAAAGAGTAAACTTTATAACATCGTATATATTCCCTAGCAAATCGCTAAGGGGTGCTCTTATGAATTTTCATAATTAGGTACAATCTTTATTTACAGTGTATTCATTTCATCATATCAGCCGGAAGATGTCCACTGCTGAATATAGGCATAGGCCTCCCCTAATAATTGCTA
>JALPQI010015105.1:0-27229 GCA_025490895.1 Thaumatotibia leucotreta | reverse complement strand
AACCAGAAGACTTTTAGTGGTGTTCAATCCTTTACGTTTACGGTTTTATAAATATCGGTTTTAGTTAACTCAGTGGTTTACAAAATATGTATTTAGGTAAAAAAAATCTTAAGTAATAGATGTTAAAAACATAGTTCTAGGGTTTTATATTTATTTTCAGGCTATTGGGGTTGGATGTCTTCCATGGGTCCAGGAGAGTTGGTGGAAGTAGGAAGCCGTATGAATGGTCAACGCTACTTAGAGGTGCTAAGAGACGTCATGCTGCCGACTGTTCGCGTGGCATATCCTGAAGGCCAAATTTATCTTGTCCACGACAATAGTTCGGTGCATCGTTCACAAGTTGTCCAAGAATGGCTGTCATCGCAGGATGACATCACTGTATTTGTGTGGCCGTCTAAAAGTCCTGATCTGAATCCGATAGAAAATCTTTGGGGTCAAATGATTCTCAATTGGGACCCCAGTGAAATTCGGTCAAAAAAAAATTTAAACGAAGAGGTCTACAGAACATGGGAGCTCATGCGTAATAGTGACATATGCGCTAACATGGTCGCGGGTATGGCAGGTCGGCTGCGACAAGTATCTGATAACGATGGTTATCCTTTGCGCTATTAAGTAATTAAGTATCAGTTAATCATTTGACCTCACGGGTTTTCTATTTAATGTATTCAACTTCTATGTAAATAAATTAAGAAGAATTATAAACCGTTATCCTACTTAATATTTAAATTATAAAGTTAGGAACGTATAGCAGACACTCACATAATAAGTGTCGTTTTTTGCTCGACATGTTAATTTAATTTCACAGTTTAAAAAAGTGAGGTTGGAATTTCATATTAGGCAGAAAATTCCATGGGCCTGACATATTAACAAGTATTAATTAGGTATACGTTATTAATGTTATAATAAGTGTTATCATAACACAAACAGTTTCTTTAATATTCCATAGTATTAAAAAGACCATACCTAAATTTATTGTCCGTATCTATCTATTAACACTCCTGCCAATTATGAATTATGACTTATTTCAACCTTTTTTCAGTGTTGATTAGGTTTTTTAAGGACTAGGTTTTCTAAGGTCTATAACTGTGATTAATATGAGAGCATGTAAATTGTTAACTTTTAGTTAACATGTTTCTTCTCTCATATGGAAAGCAGTTTAAAACGTTAGTTACAGTAATGTAATGTAATAAATAACAAAATAATGCTTTTCTTGCCTAGAAATGTTGCTCTCATTACACGAGAATTTGTATGATATGTCTATATACCTCAATAGATTATGGAAATAAATTAAATGTTTGATATTCCAAATCTTAAAAAATGCCAATCGCTAACGCACATTCGTAGGCAAAATGGAAGTATATTTGTCGAACTGACAAATAAGTGCGGCAAGTAAAAAAGTAATTTTAGTATTATTTATTATTCTTTAAGTGCATGCTAGAGTTTCAAGTAAATAAATGACAATATTATTAAATGACTGTTGTTTTTAATTACGTCAAGTATTGTATATCAATTATGAAAAAAAGTATTATTTAATAATTAAAGTAAATTTAATTTATTTTATAAATAATAGTATAATATGTCATACATAAATTATGGTCATTAAAAGTTTTATAGAAAAAAAAAGCAAATCCCGCCACCAGGTCTCGAACCCACGACCTTTTATATGAGAGTCAAGAGCTTAAACAACTTGACCAATCATGATTTCACTGTTCTTGTTGAAATTTGTGTATGCTTGTAGGATGGTAATCGAGCTGGATACTTTTCTGTGATGCGATGTGTACCTACCGAACTAAAATCAGGCAATGCCTTATAGACTCGTAATATGGAGACTGCGATTAATTTTCGTTTAAATTGCATACTTGCGATTAATTTTCATATAAATTCGGCTCTCGTTCTCGTCAACTTCCCATACACAATACAACCGTTTTATGACATTTGCAAGGCAGGTTTTTACTGTACTGTCTGTCGAGCTTATGTTGTTAAAAATAATAAAGAAGCCAGCAGTCCCCGGAGAGGCATAATCTCGTTCTACGCGTTACGCTAGATGATCACTTGAGAGAAGTACATTAACGTATATGTGTTGTGTACAAGTAGGTATATCGTATGTATAATATATGGGTCTCCCTCGAGATCCCTTACATCGTTTGTCCTAAAATCACTTGCCCGAACTGTTTTGCACTAATGGGCATTAGCCCTATCGATCAGTTGCAATAACACTCATTTTCCATAATGTAATGATTGTCCTAAAACTCACTTGCCCAAATAATTTTTTACCATAACTGTTAACAACCCTAATGTGATTTTCCATATTCTTCGAAATCCCTAATAACGTTTCACCTCATGTCATTTAGCCTAAATGTTGTTGTCCTAAGAGACAGAAGCCCTAGCGATCAATAGCCATACCTAACGATATTTAATCATAATGTCGATAATGGTTACACAATTTTTTTTTTAATTTTAGAGAGATATTGGCTCCTAAATAAAATTTGGGGGTGCCTGTCGTGTCGCATAACGTCGATTGTCCTAAAATTTTTTGGCCGAGAATGTATGGCATAATGTTACATGGCATACTACTTGTTTAGCCTACTTAATTTTGCGCATACACGTTTAAAATACCTACACCATATTTATTCTAATATTGATTACTCGAATATCGAATGACCTAAAGCATAATAATCCTAATGTTCATTGTAATAAATATTGTTTTCCCTACTACTCGAACTGTCAATTTTCACTGCGCCTACTTTTATCATGTCTGAAATTTCATTCAAAAAGGCATTTTAATAACAACATGCAAAACATTTGAACAACAGGGTGAATGGTTAAAAAAAATGTTCAAGTAATAAACCAGGGTAAAACCGACGTGGATTGGTTAGGTTTCGAAACTAGGGCGGAGTGAATGGCGTAGTCTTTAAATACTTAAGTATTTTTAATCAATTGTTTACACATCCTCATACTTACAAAGCCAAAAAAAGGGGGGGCGGGGGGGCGAAGCCCCCCACCAGGGGGGCTCGGGGGGCGAAGCCCCCCGCATTAAAAAAGAAATAATCTGAACATCCCCTACCTTAACCTGGATAGGTTCGTTAGGTACCTTTTATCCCTTAGAGCGGAAATAGAAGCCCCGCGCAGCGGGGCTTCGTCGACCGGTTCCCAGGTCAAAATTGCTCACTTAAATTCTTTGGACAACAGGGGGAATTATTTAGTAATAGTTAAGTATAATGAATAAAAAAATATTTTTAAAGCTAGTTAAAGGTAGGTAATCACTATTAGTACATTAAATAGTAGGAACATCACCATTATGCACAATAATTTTTCGATACATATACATTAGACACGAAAATCATTAGGACAAACAATATTTAGGAACAACCAAGTTAGGATTAACAATTTCGGCATAGCATAAATATGCGCAACAATGTTTATGCCATTCATTTTTCGGCGTAAAGTTGTTATGCGACAAATTTTTTGAAATAAAAACATTATGCCACCCGATATAGACCCTCCTCTATACGATAGCATAAAAAATACGTGTTATAATGACACCACCCCCCATCAAAAAAATTCCCGCGCCCCCTTTGCTATACTCTGACCCGTCAGGTCAGCAGCTTACAGATATAGGATAAACTGCAATAGGCCATACAGAGTTAGGAAATACGATTATTTAGGATTATCGATCATTAGGCTTACTGACAATTATGATACATGACTATTATTGCATATAACGTTAGGATGAATAATTGATATGGAAAATGATAATTAGGATATAACGCATTAGGGAAAACAAAAATCATCCATACGATATTAGGAAAATTAAAAATATGGCATATGAGCGTTAGGACAAATGATCATTCGGACATAAAACGTTAGTGAATGTAAAAATAGGTCAAGAAACGTTAGGGATCCAGATATAGATCCATAATATATATTGTATATTGTACGCACAACTTGACGAGCATTATTACGATATACGGATTCGCATGGAGGGTGTAACACATGGATTATTTAAGGGTATGTATTAAGAGCGAAAGTAAAATAAAACCCCTTTTTTCGGTGCATTTAGACCAAGCGAGCATTCGCTCATTCTATCCCCCACTCTACGAAATTAGTTAAAATCGTGATTCGTCGATATCGTAAAGTGGGGGGTAGAATGAGCGAATGCTCGTTTGATCTAAATGTACCTTAATCAGAATACCAAACTAAATATTGTAGGAGGATAAAATAGGCTTTTTTAAATTACTGCCTATAAATCAATAAATATCATGGACATTCTTATATAAATTAGCGTACCCTAGTGTTATGGTGACTAAATAAGCGCCGATATATATAACAAATAGATACTTTGATACATAGAAAACAACCATGATTAAGGATTTTTTTTTTTTTGTAAATACATAAAGAAATGCCCTCAATGGGGTTCGAACCCGGGACCCTCAGCTTCGCAGACAGGGTCACTAACGACTGAGCTACAAAGGATGTTAATGTAAATCGTATGGTTTTTCATCAGGAGCCTGTTTATCAAAAGCTTTTAACTTGTAATACAAGCAGAAGGCTTTATCTAGTTAATGACGGTAAAAAGAGGGAGTCTCTTGTATTATAATTTTTTTTTTCATTTATTGCACATAATGGTTACACAGGTGGGGTATAAGTTACAAGCTTTTGATAAACAGGCCCCAGGTATGTACATATTTTATAGAAAATCGAATTGTCGGGGATAGTACTTTTGTAACTTGCCGACTGTTACTGTTAGTTATCTCGCTGTATTTTAAAATTTATTTGATTTATTAATTAGTGGCAACTGTATTGGTTTATGAAATATGTACTGATACTTGTAATTATAAGAAACATGTACCGTTTGTGCCCAAATAAACATTAAAACATAGTGCAATACTGCGTAAGTTCTACCAAAGCAGATAGAGTTGAAATATCAAGCATTGACACTCAAATTCACCCTAATTGAAATTGTTAGTTACGCGGTATTGCACGATCCCCGACGAAATGCTAAATGTATACTGATTTTGATATTAATAATATTTCGTACATAACTTCCGAGAAACGTATCTCTGATATCGACAGGTGTATCGGAGTCGCAAGGTGGATGCAAACCCAACCGGGCTAGTTAAAATAGCTTTACGATAAAGGAAAATATTTGTCACATTACATTAAACTGCGAAAAAAATAAAATTATAAGGCAAATACGAGTATCATGCAAGTTACTTTGTTGGTACTTACAGTAAGTACCAACAAAATAATTATGAAGCAAAATTAGAATATTATGTCAAGAAGTTTGACTGTATTTCGACTAAGTTGTATTAAAATATTAACGTATTTGAAAAAAGTAAGTGAAACAATTTGTGTCAAAATTCACCACCCATTCGCAAAAAAAGTCTTAGTTGCATTTAATATACGATACCTACAACATCTGCCCTTAAACTGACCGACACTCATTTTGTTACACTCTGTATAGTTACTATTCTAGTAACTAAAATACTTAAGGACTAAATGAAGCAGAAAATGCAAGTTAGAAATTATGAGGATCACCTACTCACAAAGTTTATGAAAGGAATCTCCAAGAAATATAACCTAAACGCTGCATTATATATGCATTGTAGAACGTCTTGTAATGCCAGTAAAATGAAAAAGAACCGTCCTAGAAAGGTAAAAGGTTACACGTTCACCGCAGGCCATGCATTTAACTTTAAGAATATCACGGAGAGGTACCCACCCACTGAACCGACTGTTTTGACATACTTACAAGGCAGCACTTACCGGTTGGATGCGTTGCTATTTTGAGAAGGACTTAAACTAGATATTCTTGGCAGAGATATCCATCAATAAGAATATCGAAATCAAAAATACATCCATACGCATACTTTCGTAGATACTAGTTTTCAAAAATATGAATTACATGTATTTACACTAAAATTTCACGGTTTAGGGATATGGGAAAAACTATTCAGTTCTGCAGTCCTAGCCAACATGCCTGTAGCCACTATTCTGCATTCGTTTACGAGTACTAATACAGTGTGTAAGTCTAATACGGGCGATCAATTAAACCAGGCATGGGATTCATTAGTGTAATCATGGAGTACAAGGTTTTTTTAAAGTTACTCTTAATTATGACCCCACAGAATTTTTTTAAGACTATCGGAGCAGCAATGTAGGTACGAACATTTGTTATTGTTGATATGGCAGTTATGTCATCTGCTTTTGAAATTAGCTGTCAACGAGTGCTTAACTCGCGTATGTTGCTCTACATTGCGCGCCGAATTTTTTTGTATTGAAAATTTTGTTGCTCTAATTTTAAGTAAAAGTTATTTGAATGTACTTATTATGTCGTAAACTAACACCCGTTAAGAGCTTCGCCCGTATTAGACTTACACCCTGTATAAGCGATAAGCAATAAAAATCACAATTTCCATATATTATTATGGTCACGTGACTTATCGCTGATCGTATACGATAGCCAAGAGGCTAGGCACGCTGACCTTTAATTTTCTAATTATTTTCAATACCTCTTGCGCAGAGAAAGGCAACTAAAAGATAATGGATGCCTGCAATCGACGTAGAGGTGGTAACTTACGTTTATCCGTTTTTCATATTTTTATTTCATGAGTAATTCTCGCGGTAAACGAAGAAAATATTAATACGAAACAAATATATAAATAGGAATGAGGATTATTTGTCTTCAGAGTGAACTGACGGTTATACAAACATACATTGTATATTTTACGCAAGAGACTGGCGCCATTTAAGGTTGCCTATTTCGATACCATTTTGGCGAAACCGGTGAAACTCCTAATTTTGATAAATCGCCTCGCAGGGCCGTCCTAAAAATAGTTCAAACCTATTGTACATTCAACTTTAAGTCGGTATTCTGTACGCGCCAGCCCTGAACCTGCCATGTTAAGTTCCTTTACTTGTACACTATTTTTTCACAACCTTTGTCATTATAATAAAAATACTGCAAATATGAGAAAATAGCATTAATAAAAATGACCCGTATTACGAGCATAGAGCGCAGAAAGGAGACAATATTTCACAATTTGCCAGCGGCAAGCGGGAGTCGCTAGAAATACGCCCACCGGAATTACGCTATTTTTCGGCTGGCGCGCGCCAATCTTAGAAGCATATTAAGAAACGTAGAACATGACACTCGTTTAATATGTTAGAGAACATACATGTCCTATTAAAAACTGAGAGGTCAAAATGGTTACCTCTCCACATGTTCGTATCGTACGCATCGGACGCATCCCATCGCATTTCTTCCACTGATATTACGATACGTACGGTGCGGAACAGTGGACGCACTTGTATGACTTTCTATACAAAGAATCCTAAATGCGATGCGTCCGATGCGTACGACTCGGGTCTGTGGACGCCTAGCTTATCACCCACCTGTCAAATATCATAAAAATAAGGCGAAGAGATTACGTACACTCTGATCTGGATTAAAATTATTTAATTAATAATTTAGTAATTGCAGTTAAATCCATTAGATCCGAGTTATGACATTTGATTCTAATCCATAGGTACTCCATAAATCATTAGTAATATTTTATTAAAAAGTTAAAATCTCCCATCTGCTTCTTACAAAGAGAGCTTGATTAAATCCAGAGACAGCGTCAATGGCGGCGGAGTTTCCACGCTTCATTTTTCAAGCGATTTTGAAAATAGCAACTAATACAAATTAGCACCCTATGTGGGAGGGTTCAAAGAGTTTGCTTTCGGCTATTTATTTTAATGCTGGAAAATATTATTCTAGTATTTTCCGTATTTGCGTTTCACACGAACTGGATACTATGTGAATATCCTCTGGGGCCCGGGAAATCTATCCTTGGAAGACTAGCTATATTTGAACCGGTGAGTTAACAGGTCAACGTACCAAAAAAATAATAAGTAGGTACCTATAGTTATCATATTCAAAATCGATGGAATTCACATTTATGAAACTACATGGAAAATGTTCCAATGACAGTTCAGGGTGCTTAGTCAAGTTGCCAATCGCTAACGCTTAGTCGTCAATCGTAAGCGAAAGGCAGCTAACTGTATTTGTCGCACTAATATGACAGAGTGACAGAAAGGGAAAATTACGATACGCTACCAAGCGATTGGTAAGCATCCAGTGGATGCTTAGCCAAGTTGCCAATCGCTAGCGCTTGATAGCGTATCGTAGTTTTCCCTTTCTGTCACTCTGTCATATTAGTGCGACAAATACAGTTAGCTGCCTTTCGTTTACGATTGACGATTGAGCGCTAGCGATTGGCAACTTGTCTAAGCATCCAGCGGGGCTACCATGACTTTGAAACGCTAATATGAAAGAGTGATAGAGAGGGAAAACTACGATACGCTACTAAGCGTTAGCGATAGGCAACTTGGCTAAGAATCCTGGTGCATCGATGGTGCTCATTTATACATTTCCTACGACTATAATGATTAATAATAATATATGATTGTGCCTTTAAGCGAATCGCCTATAATTTTGTTACACTGGGCCTGAAGGTAGGTAGTTTAGCGAAATTTAATAAAAGCAAAATCCGACCACGCCAATTTCGCACGAAATTAATTAATTATAGGTATCACAGCAATGAAAAGGTGTTCCGCCCCACTTTTAAATGAATCACGTTACGTTTACTCGTAAAATATAATAATTGGTAGGTACGTAATTTAACCGTGAACCGGAACCTTACGGATGAAAACATTTGACAATAAAGACATTTTTCCTCCTAGTAATTGTCGATAATTTTCAGATTTGAAATATAGTACATTACAATTATTGTACATATTTTAACATTTTTTTGTAATTGCTTTGAAATTAACATAAAATTATTACTTAAGCGTGGCGCTCACAACGAATGTTCTTGTCTTAAATATACGAACATGAAATTGTAAAGCTATACATTTTGAGTTTTCAGTTTTCAAAGTTTTTTGTTTTGGTTGCTTAATGGCTATACATATTACTATACGATACACGTGCGAAAAAAATAAGTACAGTCAAGGGCATAAATATGTATACACTTCTTCATCTTCTGCCGTTAAAATAAGATGCAAAAGTGTATACATATTTTTGCCCTTGACTGTACGAAACGAGTAGTGATAAATTAAAACACGACCGAAAGGAGTGTTTAAATCGACACGAGTTACACATTTCCTTTTCGAATTTTTATCGTTCAACGTGTTCAAACGAATATGAAGTATTTTTTTTATTAATTGTAAAATAACCTGTATCGGTGTCCAATGGATGCGGACAGCTCACGACCGATCTTTGTGGAACTCTCTGGGGGAGGCCTATGTCCAGCAGTGGACGTCAATTGGCTGATGATGATGATGAACCTGTATCGATTAAAATATCGATATTATGATTCCCCAGTAGTTAATTTTGTAGGAACTGTATCTGTTGCAGTCTTCTAGCATGCGCTAAAAAGTAAACCTTAAGGTAGAAGGCTATAAGATAAGTACCTATACATAATATTTTTATGTTGCTTATATTTACGATGAATATAATATAATATAAAGTCAAGGTGAACGTTCGAGCCTATCACTGCTCCAGTACATCTCATCTACTTAAGTTATTAATACGCCGACTAAGACGTTTACCTTATTTAACATTATATGAACAAGCGTATTCTTAAAAGGTTTCTATGCTCAAGAGATCTGCCGTTTGACATGCTGCGTGGGCGACTGGGCGTCTCCCAAACCCGTATACTATGTTGTATTATACAGGGCGTCGCGAGACTATGGGGTGCCGTAGAATGGGGTGACTTTAAAATGCAGGGGCGACTTTGAAATCAACACATTTACTATATTTTGGCTACTTTTCCTTCATAACGTGGAACGGGGTGACTTTAGGAAAAAATGGGGTTACTTTGATAGGTGCAAAATGGCCATAAAAGTCTCAATTGAAATTAAGTGGTCCTGTTAGGTTATAAAGTGCCTTATTAGAAATCCGATTAGACTCAACTGACATATGGCGTAAAAAATACAGTAGGTATGAGGTAAAAACTAACCCCCTTATTCATAAACGTTTATTAACTTAACAAGTCGCTAATAATTGTTTGTCTGTTTCGGTCTTAACAATGTGTCCATAAGAGCAAAAGGGACAAACAATTATTAGCGGCTTGTTAAGTTAACAAACGTTTATGAATAATGCGGTTAGTTTTTAACTCATACCTACTGTATTTTTTACGCCATATGTCAGTTGAGTCTAATCGGATTTCTAATAAGGCACTTTATAACCTAAGAGGACCGCTTAATTTAATTCAATTGAGACTTTTATGGCCATTTCACATCTATCAAAGTAACCCCATTTTTTCCTAAAGTCACCCCGTTCTACGTTATGAAGGAAAAGTAGCCAAAATATAGTAAATGTGTTGCTGAAAGGAGAGTTTGTTTTATTTTTAAAAGCGCGTGTGCTAAATTTAATGTTGTTTTAATTTATTATTTAGCGAATGAAATCGAAATAAATGTGGAAAAATTAACACTTATGTTTTTTTGACGCCAATCGAGAGCACACACTTTTAAAAAATCTTCTATAGTATCTCTCAAAATAATTAGGTGAAAAAAAATACTTATGAAAATTATACACTTATCATATAAAGTCTATTAATGTAGTATCACTCTCTAATAAAAATAAAACGTCTCTTTTTACCAAAACGGTCTATCAACAACATTTTGGGAACATTCCCTTTATGTCTTGGGCCACCCTACCTACTCCTATATCTCAGTCATCTTGTACCTACTAAATGTTTTGTCTGTAATGAACCAATTAATCACCTCCGCGCGTTCGTAATATATCAAAGTGTTGTTGTTATCTACGCACTCAATTAGTTTTTATTTGTAAGATAAGTGGGGATTTAATTGGTCGTATATGCGCGTAATTAAAAGAATATTTACTGCAGGCATTATAGTATTTATTACACTTCAAGCTAGCGGTTTTTATTTAACATTTTCTACTCGGTTACTTCGATTTTCGTATTAGAATTTCATCGACATATTGGGGGACACTTTGAGGTCAAAACTCTTTTGGTCAAAATGAGTCTTTCTGACAGCACAGACTGTAGAATGTGTGGCAAAATAGAGGAGACATTGAAACTTGATGTGCGAATGTCATGGCCTCGCCAGACAAAGGATGAAATACTTCGGTTCCGGCTATCTGGAACCGAAGGAGGTCAAAACGCTGCCGCTAGGATCCGTCTTCAAACATAGTGAGTTTATAAAAAATCCCTGGGGTAGGCAAACTATGGGGGCACTTACACAAAAGATCAAATGGCTCGGAGTGTATCCTCAAGGGACCAACCAAAAAGATAAGATCATGGGCACACTTTTTTTCATCTGAAGCGGTTATCTCCGAAAATACTGACTTAAGAAAAAAACGTTCTTTTGGGCCCCCTGATTTTCTTTCAATTACCTATTCAACTATAGGCTTACAGCAAAATAAAAAAAAATCATGCCCACTTTACTACTAGGAGAGGTACCCTAAAACATAAAAATAAATAAATAAATAAATTTCTAGTACAAACGGCCACTGAGCTATGCTGCGGACAGACAGACGGACAAAAAGTATTAAAAACGGCCGAAACGATTTTACGAAATATACCTACGGTAATATTTGGTACTCATCACCTAATAATGTAAACACATCATTGGGACCATGCCCAATAAGATACTTCAGCATATTTGCTGAGAATTACTTCATACTTATAAAACGCATCATTTATAAACATATCACGTAGGTGTACTTATTCAAAAATGCTGTGACACGGAGCACTTTAGGGAAATGTTTGATATTTCACGTTCAAAGCATCACATCTCAGATTTGCTAAGCTCTTTGTACTCGTATAAATATCTATCACGATAAAGAAGGCACCATTTCTGCACAATACGGAAATTATCGTTTTAAATAAGCGCTTGACAACGATTTATTTTATCATGTTTTACTGGCATTAAAGGGTAAGAGAGACATAGTCATGATGTTGTGAACTTCTGCTGAGCTACTGGCCTAGTAAAATGTAAAATTCTACAATCGCAGGTCTCGATCTCTACAATCAATAAGCGATAAATGTATGAGAATGACAGATTCGAACGAAAAGTCACGTTCGCGTATGAAAATAGTCACGCGCCTTTTCGTTCGAATCTGTCATTTGAATACTACATTTATTACTTATCGCTTATCGTATACGATTGCAAATTGGTATCTTGGCTAGGCTTGCTGTGCAACTCTGACTTATATTTTACACTCTTCACATTTATGTGCATGTAGCAAGTACAAAAATACAGCGTGCGTCACATGTGCGTCACAAGTAATTTTATTATTAAAAAACAACTGAATATGGAAATGAATCTGCAAGGGAACACCCACATTTGAAACATTATGAAGAATTTCGCTTGACATAGTTCCGCACAATGGGTTAGTCAGCGTTTCTCCCACGCGCTGCTGGAACGTTGCCGAACCATCTACCGAAAATTATGCGAAACATTGTTTGATCGACTCCAATTTCGTATCGTCATCGCTTCGGTATCTACAATATACAATCGGAAATTATTTTACGCGTACGGCTAGGCGAAAACTTGGTGTATCACATTTATACTACCGTCTGTCTGACCAAGGCCGATGATGTACAAATGTTATCAAAAAATTGAACCATGAACAGAGGTAGATTGTGAAAAATTGATATTCGTCGCAAAAATTACAACAGAAGGCGCGGTAGTAGGCGGGCGATTCTCCGGCGAGCGTTTCAACCGCTCGAATTCGTCATTGTTGCCTCGCGATTAGTACCTACCTTGACGGAAGGACGAATCCCAGCAACATTGATAATACTAGACCACTGGGTACTGGTACTGAATTGCGCTTTTATTAAAACAATACTCTTAGGGTGCGGCTCCACTGGTGCGGAGAGGAGCGGAGATGTGCAAAACTGGCCAATGAGACCGCATGACAGTGTTTCGAATTTTGAATTTGAAGAATGTAATTGGTCAATTTTGCACATCTCCGCTCCTCTCCGCCTCAGTGGAGCCGCACCCTTAGGATCACCTCTTGTAAATTGTTAACACAGAGTATTGACTCTATGAGACGACAGTGACGAAATAAAAACAGCGCGAGGCAGCTCTCAGCTACTATAATCACAAATTATTAAATCAAATGAAGTGAATCTGAACAAACAAATGTATTAAACATAATTTTCCTCCCAACTTGGACTTTCAGAGAGTTTGATAAGGTACTTAAGAAGAGTTTGCATAGAGCTACACGTTTTCCCTTAGAGACGTCTCAAAGTTTATAACGCATTCAATTGGTGGACTGGTATACAGACTGAAAATATTTTATGAAGTTTTATACTTATATAAATACGTAATTAGATCCTTGTATCTGCTTGGGTTGAACAACTTGGAGTGTAGCACATTTGAATGTTTTTTTTTCGGTTTTGAAAGTCTACCTAGTCAACCTAATTAAAAATGATTCGCACAAGTAAGTATGTGCAAGTAAATATGAAAATAATATATTGTAGTAAAAAGTGGACGATAACTTTTTGATACTATTTGAGCAATTCTTTTTATTTTTGCCACTAAAATGAAATATGAAAATTTTGGTAAATTTTATACTATTTCTGCTCAGAATCTCGAGCTGATTCCATTTCCGGCGAAAAAAAAACTGTCCCAAATAATTTCATACATATTTCGAATATCCTCTTGTGTTACCGCCATAGAAGGTGTATGGAAAATAGTAACACAATAGGAAAAAAAAATCATAGGACACTTTTTTTTTCGACGGAAATGGAATCGGCTTGTGATTCTGAGTAGAAATAGTATAAAATGTACCTAAAATTTCATATTTCATTTTAGTGGCAAAAATAAAAAGAATTGCTCATTTATGTATGTATCGAATTCGTCGCATTATAACAATGTTTATAGACTTTGATAACTCGAGAAGATAAACATAGGAAAAGTTTCCGGTCTCGGAATACAGTAGATATTTATAGTACTACAAAAATATGAGATGAAAATGTTAAATAATGTTACCTATCGGGGATGTCCAATATGTCCATGAAACTCGATTATTTCCAATTTGCCAATTCCAAGTCCATAATAGTTAACCTAAGATGTAAATAATTACATTCTTCGTCTGTTTTATACGAAATTGCATTATGTTATTAACAATTTAGTCATACGAGTATTGTACCATAATTACGACGTCACTGTAAATTAAGGGTTTACCTTTAGTCAGCAAACAATTAGAAGGAGTTGAAAATGGCCTGATAACGCCGCATGTTTCTTTTTGGTTGGGGCAAAAAAAAACAGATTTATTTTGAACAGCTTGATGCCCACGACTTTGACTGCGACTGCACACGCACAGGCGATTTTTCTATAAAAAACTATCAAAGGTATGTCCTTTCTCGGGCGTCGAACTATCTCCATACCAAAGTTCAATAAAATCGGCCCAGTAGCCTATTTCACCATAATTACAATTGTGACAATTGTAAAATATCACTGTTACTGACGTCACAGGCCTCCGTAGGCTACGGCTACCGCTTAATGTCGGACGGTCCATGTGCTTGTTTACCACCAACATAAAATGATTACTAATAACGTTATTATATCGTTAATAAACTACTTTTTATTTTTCGAATCCCGTGACAATTGTCGCAAGGTTTAGTACAATTTTCATTAATTCTTGACATGAGGTTCGGCTTATGTCGGAATTTCGCTACAATTGTCGTGATTTTTGTGACAATTGTAATTTTGCTTCGCATAAAAGTAGCTATTTACTGCTGATTTATTAAAGTTCCTGCACTATTTTTTATGCTGGTGGCAAACAAACGCACGGCCCTTTCGATGGTGAGCGGTAACTGTAGCCTATAGACGCTCCCTATTGGAGAGACCGTAGATTTACAATTGTAGGACTTGTCAATGTTGTGAAATTGGGGCCAGCTGTTTTAAAGTGAAGAGATATCAGAATAACTGACAGACCAGACAGTTTTCGCATTTATAATATTTGTAAGGAATCTCGTTTACTGTATCTAAATAAGACTTAATGCCACAAAATCTTTATTGTATCTAAATAAGGCTTAGAGCCAAATCAAGGCCGCAATAACTTCAACTCTCAAGCAAAGCTACACTGAATTGTACAGGAATTGAAAGTTTCAACTTCAAAACGTTTATTCACAAGGAAAATGACGTAAATACCCTCAACTTCCGAACACTCATAAAATGCATGCCGATCGTCTAAGTT
This sequence comes from Thaumatotibia leucotreta, assembly GCA_025490895.1. Lineage (NCBI taxonomy): Eukaryota > Metazoa > Arthropoda > Insecta > Lepidoptera > Tortricidae > Thaumatotibia > Thaumatotibia leucotreta. The sequence goes on along the minus strand of JALPQI010015105.1, from coordinate 12,009 downwards.
ATAATAGCTTCGATAAAGTTACCACACATTTACAAGCGTTTTGCGGGTGGAATGTGGGATGAATACGCGAGTAACAGCCTATTATATTCCATACAGTTTTTTTTATAAGTTTAAATATTTATTTATTTAATCTTTATTGCACAAAATAAAACCTAAATGTACAAAAGGCGAACTTATTGCCAAGAGGCATTTTCTACCAGGCAAAGCAGAAAAGTAGTGGGCGGTGCTATAACAGATTACAATTTTATTAATTAAACTTACCCTACGGCATAAATATACTAAATTTGTAACATTTACATATACTACAAATTATAATAGATAATATATACATATAACAGAAAACATATTATTAATATACTTCATTAAAAAAAAAGTGTTTTTCAGGCGGTTCACAGAAGTACTCAACAGACTTTTATAAGGAGGTGACAACGTGCACGCCTACAGAGGCTGGTTAATGGACCTCTCCCGTACTCCTGCTTGTGTGGGCAGATAATATTGAAACACGTCCTGTTTCAATTTGACATGACCGGTGACTGACGCAAAAAAGACACTCTGTGATGGTTGTTTTTTTATGGTGAAACCGTGTCATTTTCGCACTCACTTCATTAGAACGTGACAGCTGTCCTGTTTATGACGATAGATATAAAATTGCGACCATAATACAAATTAATTGCACGATCAGTCACTTATGAGTTATAAATGAGTTTTTTGACAATCAATTCGGACTCACGGATGTAGCTTGCATCCTACCTCCTCGTCATACAAGTAGAAGACACATTACGCCCTAGGGCAATCAATGATTTTCACACAACACTACGTCGTACTAGGCGGGCGGCGGCGCGCGTCGTGTGTCGAGATTTCTGTTATAAAAATTATAAATTTAAGTCATCCCTGATTTTGAGAAATGATTAAGACCATTTTAGAGTAGTTTTGACTCTTTTTGCCTTAAAGGTGTGATGAAAAACATTGTGTGTGCCACGGGCGGTACAAGAATTATGAACTCGTGTGAAGTAAAGCCAGCGCCTTCGGCTTGGGTTTTACTTTCACACTCGTTCACAAATTCTTATTTACCGCCCTTAATATACAATGTACTACTACATGTTTTTATGGATATCTTGAATTTTTCACTCTCATAATAATCCAATGTCAACCCCAAGTATATATCTGTGTAAATGTTTAAAAAACATACCTAAAAAACAAATTAAGCTTCAATAAATATTTATTTTGCAAGCCTGAAAACCTTAGATTTTTTCTTTACTTATTAATATGTTATTATATCATTCATTAAATGTAAATTTAAACATCAACTCAATTACGCCGAGCGAAATTACTTAAAACGAATAAGCAGCCCCTTTATCTCGACAGACTTAATTTAAAAACCGAGTCCCCTTTTAATACACGCTCGAGAGAGTTCATATGCGATGAATTTGGTGGAAATGTGCTTAAATCGGGGAATGTAACCCTGTAATCTTCTGTTTAAAGTAAATTGAGTCACCTGCCGCATGCCTGCCGCTAACCAACCGAGGATGTAAATGCTTGTAAAAGGTCTTTATTTTCTAAGTGAAAGGGTTTACTTTGCCGTAATCGATTACACTTTGCTACGTTTTGCGTACGTAACAATACCTTGTGGTGGCATGAACCGGCGACAGGCGTCATTCGTCGCTCGCGCTCCGATGATCTTTTCGTTTATACAAAGATTTTAGGCACCTGTATTTACAAATACGATAAGACGCCAGTCATGCAATTTCCTATACAAGCGGCTTTTATCAAAGGAACAAATATAGAAGCACGCATTTTGAATATATTTTATAGAAATTAATAAAAGGGTTTCATAACATCTGAGTTCGCTTTTGTACAATATTACTGTATTCTGAGTTCGTACAGTCGCGGTCAATGAATACGGGTCAGGTGGAATTTTTCATAGAAAATGCTGGAAACATTGATTTAATATATACCTATATTTTTTAATATTTATAGTACAAATGGAACCAATTTTAATATCTGGTTGTATTGGAATTTCCCTGAATTTTTCACCCTATTCAAGAAACATGGAACTTTATCATCAGATGACTCTGTAGGCACAAAAATAGCAAGTCATTACCATACATTTTAAGTGTTTGTTGTAAACGTTCTCCATTTTTGTATCTACAAACCAATCTAACGACATTGTCAATATTTTTTGCGTTCAATGATAAATTCAGAGAAATGCCAATACAACCTAATTAAAGAAATAAAAAAAAACTTATTTCAAATTAACATGTTTGCAATATTTTCTATGAATAATTCCACCTGGCCCGTATTTATTGACCGAAAGAATACTTGATTTTATGCAATGCTACAAATACTAGCTTCACTACTAGATCTTTGCTTAATAGATACTGGTACTTTGCTAATTAGGTAATCTTTCTAAATCATAAATTACACCATAAGAATTTTTAGTTATTGGCCGTTTAGCAAGTCCAATCGTGTCGCGCGCATAGGGACCGGAACCGTTATTTTACAAAAACCTCGAAATGCTTAATATTTTAAAATGTTTTACACTCTTTATGTCCTACTTAATATTTAATGTAATTTACTATGTCATATTTATAAATCGCTTCATTAACTTACAATTTATATACCTATGAACTTAAAAGAACGAAAAAAGAACCGTTCTTTTGTATTATGGAGAAAATAACTGTTCCGGTCCCTGATAGGTACATCAAGTCATCATATGTGCATTATTAAATTCTAAGTATATTACGACTATGTTTGTGATTACGTTTTGATAACTTACCAAACTGAAAGGTACTAAACATGTTTATATGTTTACCATACGTACGTTAAGTCTAAAGGTGCATTCAGACCAAACGAGCATTCGCTATTCTATCCCCCACTCTACGAAATAGACGAATCACGTTTTTTGTAACGATCGAATTTCGTAGAGTAGGGGGTTAGAATAGCGAATGCTCGTTTGGTCTGAATGCCCTTTTAGTTGGGAAACCATTCGTTCGTATCAATATGTTTATTACGCATTTTAGATATTTTGCAAATAGGTAGGTATGTACCAACAAAATAAAGGCTTTCTCAACTTGCGGTCATGTACAGGTCAGGAAGTAGGTAAGTAAGTTTGAATACCCTATTGGAATGGTTTACCATGACTTTTTAAGAATAGAAATAAAAATATACCTACATATAAAACATTTTAGTGACTTTTTTTACATTGTACCTTAAATTTAATTTTCGCCAAACTGTGAGACGTTTGTTGGCGTTGCGCTCAAGTAAATCTTAAACTACGATATATTAGGTACTCTGCACAAAGATTAAGATAACAGAACACTGAAATACATATAAATTACAATCTAAGATGACAATAATTTAACCCTTTATGTGACTAGGTAAATGATTTATATGCTAGCAAGTGGACAACAACATTTAGTATGAGATGTCGCAAAAAATCTGATCTCTGACCATAGTTAATAACAAAATTGACCATTCTGACTATATATGTGCATTAAAAAGTTTTACTAGTGTTCAGAGGACCAACGAAGGCAGCATTGGTGCAGTAAGGCATAAAGTAAATTATAGAGAAAGACTTTGATTAATATTTTTTTTTTGGTAAAAAGTTTTTCTCATTTTCTATAACGTCAATAAATGGGTGTGTGAAGGTGAAAACTCATACTAATATTAGAACTTTCATCGTGCAGGCATTTTTCAGTGAGATATGATGGAAATATTTTTTTGAAATACATGTCGTCATATCTGAAACTAAGCAAAACTCAGAAAAGTTCATGAGTCATGACATTACATTCTCAAAATGCGGTCAGGAATAAACCTTTCAAGTTTGTCGGTATACTCATTTCCACTCTGTATAACATTTTGTGATGAGATCAAAGCGCGAATACCTGCGGCTTTAACATATAATTATATCAATGGTATGCTAACCTGCCCTCTGTTTAGCAATAAGATAGGTTACGTTAGCCACGAGCGAGCACACCAGAGACAACATCGGAGTTGACAGCAGTCGCCGTGGCCGAAACCGGCCCTGGAGCTATTATTATTAACATTTTGTGACACCAAGCTGTTTGAGCACCGGCTCGACCACGGACGTGTGCGCTTGCCATGCGCAACACTTGCTGGTTGGTTGGAATCACGCGCAATGATTCGGAAAAACGCTTGCCGAGCCGCAATTCGCGCGCCTCTCTGGCCGAGCCGTAAGAAAATGAAACAGTGGGTACCACAGATGTCATATATACCGTAGATCAAACAAACGTGATCAAACTTAGCGTGTCAAATGAACTCAGTGAAATCCACTGAGTTGTCCGTCTTTAATCGCAGCTTGCAGCTTTCGGGCGTCAAATTTTGTAAGTTGAAGTGAACAAAAACATTAATAATGCCTCTTTAAGTAATATTAATTGCAACAACACAAAAAAATATGAATACTCAAGGGCCTGAGACATATTTAAAATCATAGGCAAGTAACAACTTCAGTACAAAATCTGACACGCTCGGCCGCCATACAAATGAAGGAACTTGTTTCTTCTATCCAAATCTAATTCTGTGGTGGGTACATATCGTCTTAGTGGACTGTATTAAGATACAAAGCAAAATATACCTGCAGATTATGGTAGAACCACAGCGAGCCGGTGACGGAGATGGCGAACCAGAGGAACAGCGTGAACACAGAGATGCTGCTGAGGTGCAGCGCGTTCAGCACGGTGGATAGCACGACTGCGAGTGCGTGGCACAGCACGATTGGCAGCGCACAGCGGTCGATTATGTCCCACGGCACTTCCTGTGGTAGAAAACATGATTAGGAAATTACAAATATACAACGAATAGAGTCAACAAATAAAAAATCAATCCTAAAACCTGAAATACATTTTCTAATTTGAAAGTTACTTTTAGGTTATAATAATGTATTGAAATGTCAAGGATTGACTTTGAAACTTGTATACGGGGTGCAACGGAACGACGATCCTTCTCGCTACCAACCATTACGATGAACTTTCAGTACCAACATCGAAATACCTATCTTTTAAAAAGTGTAACCCCTCATATAAAGTGAGTTAGTTAGAGTTGAATAGTATGGAAAAGTCAATTTTCCATGTACGTTTTCGATGTTGGTCCCATACTGAAAGTTCGTCGTAATGGTTGGTAGTCGGTCGGTAGCGGAATGTATTGTCGTTGCGTTCCACCCTGTATATAAGTGAAACCATTAATCTATTATACTTATGTCTGTAGGCTTAGCTTCACAAAAAATTGCTTTGGTATTTTCTTTAGTCACCTTGTAATTTCCATAATCAGATCAATTCGGTGGTATCATAACTTTACATTGTTATCAATTTGAATAAGTCTACATTACTTACAGTTAGATAAAACTGAATTGGATGCCAGTCCTGATTGGAAAATAGATTTCAATTTTGAACGTTAAGCCCCAAAATTCTATGAATTATTTTTTTTCACTTTGTGGGTTTCTAATAAAATGTCTAATATCATCAATGGTTTGTATTGTGTTGACGAGGTACGAGTACCATACTTGCGACGAGATGTGCATATTACCTGTAGCTACGGGCTTGTTATAGGTTTAGCGAGACACTGATTTTATTTTATCAGATTCTATTTTTTTAATGTAAAAACCCGCTCAGTTACATTCAAACGTACAATAACAACCTCGCAGAGAAAAATAAAATCCGTCCTTCCACTCCTAAAACAATACCTACTCCCACTCAACAAAATTATGTGACTTTGATTTGATTAAAAGTTCTTTGAAGCTTTAGTACAGCCCTTTGATCCCCAATAGAGAAGAACAAATGCAAAAATATTTTGAAATGAACAGTTTTTTGTTTCTAACTTGTGAACTCTACGAAAGCTTATTTGCATAAAACGATATTCACGAATGCAGGACGGATTGAAACTTAAGAAAACTCTTTGATGAAACTCTTAAATCAGAAATTTAATTATACAGTAATAGTTTGAAGAAAGCGTGTAATTATTTATACTGTTTATTAAAATATCATTTTAAATTACTTTTGTGTCAACCTAAGAGAAATTTTGTAATCAGTCTTGACTTGACATTGGATTGAGTGGATACGTAGACCAAGCAATTTTAGGTGGAAAATTATTATCCACTTTTGCCTTTTTTTACCAAATAAAGGTGCAAACAAACTTCATAACCTTGCGTTGAAGGTCACTCCACACTTCCTCGTTTGCAACTGCTTTAATTACTTCCAAACTTCGCGGCACTTTGCCATCGGGCAAGTTGGGAGATTGGACGATTGTGTAGGTGAAGTTACTGTGCGGCAAATCTTCCCGAGTAAACTCGAGAGAGTTTATCACGTCATACCCGTAATTACCATTTTTGGAACGCCGTTCGACAGGTATGCTGATTTGTACTTGAGTATCTAATAATGTTGTGTTGTTAGTATTGATAGCTGTAGGGTGTTCCAGACGGGTTTTTCTCAATAGAGAGTAATTTCATCGTTGGAGTGCGTGCAAAGGAAAAAAAACGGGAGGTGAATTTGCAACAAATAAATTCCTTTCCACTAGAGCTCACTATGCTACGTGGATTTCTTTGATATCTACCAATCACATCCTTGCAGCCTAACTCATCTCGGCATGTGGACGACAGAAAACTATTGAATTCCTGGTGCCTGGGACTGAATCTGTGAGCCAAATCTAGATTTGTTTTTACAATTTCGACTAATTCAGTGAGCCAAATCTTGAATTTTTGGACATCTTAGACCGAGTCTGTAAAGTATTTGGATACGCACAATGAAACCACCATACTTAATCCAAGACTGATTTATTATTTTCTCATACCGTTCCAACCTACCCTACATCTTCAACTACCCACATACATAATATACATATACTGACAGAGTCTGCGATATAGCTCTTGAATTCTTGGATCGCTAAGACTAGTCTGTTAGTTAACTCTTGATTTATTGATTATACCTAGGACATAGTCTGTGAGTCAACGCTTGATATATTGATTACCTGGGACTGAGTCTGTGAGCCTTTGATGAGGGAGCCGCGGCGTACCGAGGGCCGCCTGTGCATCGAGGGCGCCGTGAGCGAAGCGCGCCTCGTCACGTCTCCCGCCACCATCTTGACCACTCTACGTCACACTGTAAGAACAAAAATATAACTATAATTAAACGGTTAAACTCACGTGCTTAGCCACTACGCGCAATGCAACGCGTAAGCACGGGCTCAGTGCTCTTTATAACGGAGACGTAGGCTAGGCTCTCCGAAACGTGTCGCGAGTTGTGACTAAATGCGCGTTTAATTATATTTATAGGTATTATATCTCAGAATAGTTTAAATTCAAGAACAAAGTTCATTTTTTTATGCAATAAACATTATTAAGGATGGATACCACGTTACTATAGAAGTCATATCACTAGGCTGCTGGTTTGAATAAGTGCGAGTATATGAGTGCCATCTGTTTTATGATGTTCCGTTATTATCATTTGAAACAGGATAGTTGTCATCTTCATGAAGTTCTCAGTTAAGATACCATTTGTAACAGCACTGAAATATTGGGGTCATGTTTCATCTCTTGTTTCAAAGCAAGAGTTTTTATTTTGATTGGTGGGCAGACAATCGTCAATCCTATTGGTGCGTCTAGAACTTATTTTAAGCATAATTGTTATCAAGTGGTTGTTGAAGGTACTATAAATATTATTTACACATTGTACGTGTCTATCATTATAAGGTATCTATACACGTATCATTGTAAGGTATCTATTAGGGCGTCACTTTTTGACCGACAATGACCCGCCCTTCACCTAAATGTTACGTCTCATATAATATATTGGTGTTACGTTCTTATGGCTTAACATTAGTCCATGTTTTCGGTACCTACATGTTATGATTAATAGTAACAATTATTAATCAAATGCTAAACCATTATGACATAAAGTAACACGTTTTGCTACTCGTCCAGGTAAACCGAATAAAACACCAAAGATATAAAAAACCAGATTTTTCTGAACGAAAAATTAATTAGTCTTTATGAAATAATAATTCATTTTAAGAACACGACCTTTAGTAATAAAGAATACGATTAAGAAAAGAAAACGCTTTATTTTCAGTTACGGCATCTCAGTTGAGATTTTCATTTTATTTGATGTCAACTTTTAATATTTATTTCACTCGTGCAAACTTGTACATAATAGACGCCAATACATATACAACATACAATATTTTTAATCAACATGTCTTATGATATGTATGGCCATTCAGTTATTTTTTGTTTTACATATTGCCTGTTATTATTGTTGTCCGACTAGATAACTCTTTAAATCACGGGTTTGTTAAAAATATAAATCTTTAAAATGTGCATTTTTTGCTAAATAAATGAAAAAAGTTTAATTGCAGTGAGGTTTGTAACGACGACGTAAAATAAATAAAAAACCCAAATTTTTATTCAAATTGAATGCTTAATTTTCAAAAAGTGATTGCAACTACATAAGTTGTTTTAATCTGTCGCGAATTGATTGTCCTTAAAAATTCCGTGCAATCATTACCATGGCTTCTAAAGTAATTACGCAGCGAGTGGCCTAACACCCGTAACGCAAGAATGAACCTAGTATCTCGTGTACGATGTCCTATCGCAATCATACTCATACTCATACTCATTTATTAGTAAAATATAATTACAATTTTACAAGTCAAAAATAGGGTACACAATTCAAATACAACTTACATCATTTTATAACATACATATGTCCAGGTATAATCAAACTGAATTTTGTAAACATTGATTTAATAGGGTAGTAGTTTACCTTACCCGTAAGATTCAGTCGCGTCACAATTGTACACAGTACATCAGCCTACCGTTTCCTAGGACTACTGCACCGGTGTGCAACGCACGTTACCCTGCGCCACACCTATTGCATCTATAGGAGTGGACCTCTTATGAAATCGCCTCGGAAAGCTGCGTACGCACAGTGCGTTCCTGTGGTAGGTACACTAGGTACCTACGGGTAGTCGGGATACACGCAGCCGTGTAGGTATATTGGATACGTGTAACCGACTATGTTATGTACCTATGCGAGTCAGCCAATATACCTACATGTAATCCGTATGCAGCTTCAGTTTCATTAATCAATGTGACGTCAACACCAACATTTCCTCGCCATACACCTACAAATAACGCAGTTTAAAGAAGCAAATGAATAGTTGTAAATGTTATTACAAAAATAAATCATAAATAAAAAGTCCAATTAATTGCATGTCTCTGATGTGACGTTTCTTGGAAGACACACAAAAAACTGCCCCGTACATTGTTATTTTTTCCTTTTGAATTTGTATACCTAATGGTGTTAGTAGAAGTGCTTTTTTTATCTCGGCGTCAAACGCATTCAGTGCGATGTAGGTGCTATTTAAGAATGTTTTCACTTAAAGAAACACTTAAGTGGCATTGAATAGAACTGAGCATTTTATTTTTTGTGTTAGGTACTCATATTTTTTACAAGAATCTTCAAAGTAAATGAAAGTGGCTATGAGAGAAAATTGCTAAATATTTAAGTTTTCATAGTGTTATCAGTTGGAATGAACGAACAATGAGAGAAAATACTCAATGGTAAGTTGTCCGGTCTAAATCTACAATAACTATTCTATTTCATTAGTAACAATTTCCTTCGAGTTTCATTCAAGATTCAAAGCGTTGCTCATAAAGTCAGTGAGAGTGGAAAAACGAGTGCAGCCAATGTATGCGAATGTACCAAAATAAGCATACATAAAATAAGTCTTACGAGCATCAAATCATGTGACATGAATATAAAATTCCACATTCCATCCATCGTCTTTGCATTACTAAAAATGTAATAAATACAAACATACACGGATGGGACGAGATACGTGGATCTGATATTCAAATAATCAAGAAGTATACATGGAAAGTATTCAAGTACCTATATTATTTAATCATTATAATTTGATAATATGTTAGATGAATCAAAAGAACTTGCATCTATGTGTTACATGTGTGGCCGTTTTGTGGTTATGCAACTAGTTTTCAAAGAAGAATAGGTATTGGACACTTAAATTATCTATTATGTTATGCTAAATGCATTTTAAATAGTACTAACAACTAGTTCTAAGTTGTATTAATATTAAAAAAAATCAAATCCCTTCCCTCCAAAATGCAAATCCTTTTCGCCAGTCTACCCAATGAAAATATACCTACATCTACATTATAACGAATTAGGTTTATAAATGTTAGTTAAAAAGCTTAGAAGAAAGAACCATTTAACTTTTACCTTTTTTCATTACAATACATTAAAACCTACATTGTCTTCTGTGTCTAGTCAGGTTTCAGTCTCTAACAAATACTGAAAAACTTTGTTTATTGCCAAGAGTTTAACAACGTTATTCAAATCAAAAGCTAAATAACGGAATCGTAGAATGGAAGTTTCCAGAACATTAGCCGTCGCAGAAGGAACGTATTATGTAGCTCCCTGTGGGTTGCACTGCGCTGCCTTTGAAGGCCGCGGTGTAATCTTCTTAATATCCAAGACGGTGTTGTTCCTAGAGGCTTACTAGAGAAGGATGCCGATCGCATTGAACTTAAAGCTTTTTTGTATCCACGCTGCTAATCATTTAGTCGTCCATATATGTATATATATATGGCCAGGTCAGAAGTAGGTACTCTAAGCCGACAAGCATGTATGAGGAACGAACGTTATGAAGGGTCTTTCAGGATTGTAGCAAATGGAAATCCGTGATCTCTGCCTAAGTACGCCTCTGGGAAAAAGGTGTGATTATATGTGAGTATGTATAAGTCGTCCAATAGTTAGTCATCTATGGTAAATGCAACTATGAGGTATATGAAACTAATTGAAATTTATCTTAATCTTATAGGTTTTATAACACTTTTTTTCCTAAACCAAACAAAAACATATTTGTAAGTTGACATTTTTGTGTGTGTATGAGAAAAGCACTATAGATACCTACTTGCTTTGCCTGAAAACCAAACTAAGCAGGTTTTGTATGTCTATTCGGCCACGCTTTTATCCCTACATCTCTCTGCCTTTGGCATAAAAAACGATTTGAAAAACCACTTCAAGTAAATAGTTGGTTGTGCAGGTAGTCCTGTAGTAACAGAAAGTCTAATGTTTTTTTAAATAATAGTGACCGATTTGGACCCTTACGACCTGTTTCATAAACCTGAATCAAAATTATTCGTTAGAATTATCACCGTTTATGTACAGTCAAGTGCAAAAATAAGTATCGAAAGAATCCGTTCATAAATATGTTACGACGTTCTTATTACACAGAATTAGAGTGCACTGGGACATATTTTTGAACGTTTTTGTATACCCCTTATTTTGTCTTCGACTGTACCTAATAATAACTGTCAGCTTCCGTAGCATTTTTGGTAGTGACCCTGCCTACGAAGCTGGAGGTTCTGGGTTCGAATCCCGGCGAAGACATTATTTGTGTATTTATTTATCACAAATATTTGTCCCTTGGTCATGGCTGTCTATGTATTTAAGTATCTATATGTATCTATCTTTTATATATATTGGCGCATGATACCCACATCACAAGCCTTAATTGAGCTTACCGTGGGACTAGGTCGATTTGTGTAAAGATGTCCAAAAATATTTATTTATTAATTATATAAGGGCCTTCATACACTGGATGATCGGAGCCAAAGGCTTGCCAGCACACGGAATACAAACGCATAACAAAACAGCTCAGTAACTCACGACCTCGTGTTACACTAAGTGAGATTTAGGACAATCGAATTACTTTTATCAGAGTCTATTTTAAATATTATAATGAAATGACTTACTTGTTTTTTTACTACGGACGGCCTTCATTAGGCTTAGCACATGATTGGTGCGACAGTATTGGTTTTAATATAAATTCTAACTTAATTTTCTATTTTAAAACTAAAATGTGTGTGTGTAAACAATAAAAATAAATGAATTCCAGAAGCACACTATCGAAGGCAATTTCTCAAAAATACGATATGCAAAAACAATCACATCACCAGGGTAGCGTGGCTTCAAC
>JALPQI010015104.1:0-21775 GCA_025490895.1 Thaumatotibia leucotreta | reverse complement strand
ACTTTTGTAATTTATGACAAAATAAAAATAAAAAATCAATTTTTATTACATTTTTGAATGTATTTTAACATAAAAAGTAAAAGTTATTCACAAAACTAGCACTTACAATGAGTGTTAATTTTTTTTTACACAAACCTCATTTATAAAAGGTTTTATTTCTCACTTTTTGACATCTTTTAATGAGGTTAGTGAGACTATTCTCCATAATTGCACCAACGCCGTTAAAAAGACCTTTTGTACCGAGTTACAATTAGAAAATATGTTTTTTTTTAATTGGTAATAACTCTGAAACTAGGCGATATCCAGAAAAGTTTATACGACATTATAGTTTCTAAATATGGTCAACCTGTTAAAATCTTTCGGGTTATTAGATACCACGGTGTATAGTATCTAATAATATTATTAATACGTACTAACCGACAGTAACTTGGCAAAAATATTAGGTATATAGTATCGGTTTCGCTACGCAATCTATGATCGGTCATTATTATTTTATCTATTATATTTTATACCTTTCATTAAGTATACCAATTAGTATTATGCTTATTCTAATTATTCCAAATCATCGTTATGATAGTTTACGTTATACGTAAATACATTATGCGTAATCGTTTATGCGAAATTATGCTTATGCCACTTAAATAGTATGCTTAACAACGCTATGCCAATTTGAAGTATGCGTAATAAATTATGCGAATTAATATAGACTCTAAAATTCTATTTAACAAAAGAAAGTGGATAAAATATGTTTTTTAGTACAGAATACAGATGGTGCCTTTTTTAGGTTCTAGTGTGAGAAGTGGCTCATTTTACGTCAGGTCCAAAGCCATCTGTACTGTACTAAAAAACGTCGTACGAGACACGTGCAGAAAGGAAATTCGTAACTCGTGTCGATTTAAAACATCGCCACTCGTTTCGGATTTCCTGTTTTTCGCACTTGTGTCGTTAATGTACTATGTATTTTGTTTTGTGTCGTACAAACTGGATTTTTAAGTCATAATGTATTAACATAGAAAAGAAATTGGTCCCTAAGTGTTTACGAGAATTCTATATTCGTAAACATTTACCTTATCCCAAAATCTGTCGGTACCATTATTTTTTATCCTACAAACAGAGTTGGCCACAAAGGAATCCGATTACTTCTTCCGAATAGTTTTGTATGTGTACACTGTAATCTAGATTACAAAGTACACATACAAATATAATTTACAGAAGTAATCAAAAAACTTTTTGCCCAACTCTGGCTATACAAGATTGATGTTTTGAGGAGATTGTACCAGAAATAAACCCGCATAGTAATGTTAGAAGTTAAGCAAATGTAACCGTAGCTGACGTTTTTAAGTGCGGTTACAACTTCCGGCGCCGCCCTAGCGCGTTTCCGGTGGCGACCACACGATACTAATACTCTTACAACTGGGTCCATATTGGCACTTATACAATTTTTTCTTCGAATATTTTTACTAATACCGTTTTTTACTCATAATCATCATCATTACTCCGAAAAATTTTTCTCATACTTTTTTTCTTACTAAAAATTATACTTCTACCTACAATGTTCATAACGATTTTTATTTCGAAATTTTATCCTCCTAAAGTCGTCAAGTAGATTAATCTATACTCATAAAGTTATATGAAATAAATTGTTTATTTATAAACATTTTCATATTAGGTTCACTCTGTTGTGGTATAATTCGTTTATGAATAACATAAACTATGTAGTCATAATGGGCTTTGTGCAGAAACTGTTGTGACATACTCAACTTTAGCATATTTCTTTGTGGCAGATTTCGAGTTGTTCGAATATTATTCGAGCATAATTTCGATGCTCCTATTTATGATGAGGCATAATCTGGATGTGCATAAAAAGTATCGGCATAGTTTGTTTTAGCATAACAGAGAAGGAATAATTACAACCTCTCAATATAATCGAGGTAGTAGTAATATTCTATACGTTACTTACTGTGTTACTGAGCTGAGTACTTTCTAGGTTGCTAAAAAAAAACTAACCTCGAAGACTAAGGCGGGAGCAAAGCTCCCGCCTTAGTCTTCTAACCTAACCTATCCGAGTCGGATCTGCCCCGGAAGGTTTTGTTCGCTCGCTTCGCTCGCTCACTGCAGAAATTTTCACCCTCACAGCAAATTCTGCCTGACGAAAAAGGCAAGTTTCGAGCATGTGGCTACATGCCCAAAAAAATAAATGCAAATCTAATTTCCGTCTTATAACACTCGGCGTAATTAATGATATGCCAAGATATTTTCGGACAAAATAATATTCGAAATATTGTTATTTAAGCCAAGTGATGTTTCTGTCTCATTAAGTTGATGCCAAAATAGGTTATACCAAGTCTGTTATGTCCTAAGCGTTTCGGACAAAAAAAGTTTAGAGGGAACCCGTTTAGTACAGTACCTACTCTGCCACAACCTGATTTGTGCAGGTAGCTAGTTTACAGTAATAGTACGAGTTATATTTAATTAAACAAAAATAATTCATACATAAAACCAGTACAGATAAAAATAAATACCTATAACATTAGAATATATAGCATAAAATAAGTATAGTGAAAAATTATATAAACATAAAAGTTAGTACTAAAAATATGTATGAAAAACAATATTATGAACATATTGCGAAATACAAATCAAATTATTTATTAACTAAATATTTTGATTTGTACTTTTTTTAATTTTTCTCCAGTAGTCACACTACTTAATACTATATAAATTATAAATATTAGATGTCATATACCAAAGAAAAACGACCAAGATCACCTATGTCCGAGGTGGGGATCGAACCCACGTACTCAGCTTTCGCGGCTGATGCCTGTACCCCTCGGCCACTCGGTCTTAGCAACCACCGGTCAAATTTCTCGGGTATATGCAATCTCTTACAAGGCTAGGCGCCTTTGACCATTCTCTGAGGGTAGTAATATTCTATGAGGTGGGTTCGATCCCCACCTCGGACATAGGTGATCTTGGTCGTTTTTCTTTGGTATATGACATCTAATATTTATAATTTCAATATTATGAACATAAATAATTCTATGTGATGATGATTATGAACAAAGATTATTCTAAATACCGATCATTATGAAGTTAAATTGTATAAGAAAAAAAATCGGAGTTCCAATAATCTAAGTTGCAATGTTATAAATACTTTGGCGCACCCCTTACAACTATGTTAATGTTCATACAAGTTAATTGCGAAATTTCAGGGAAACGCACATTAGATCCCAAAGGTTCGGCAGCTATAATAATAATAAATAAATAAATATCTTGGGACATCTTACACAAATCGACCTAGGCCCACGGTAAGCTCAATTAAGGCTTTTGATGTGGGGGGGGGGGGGGTTGTATAATAGATAGATACATATTATGTATCTAAATGGGTCAAACCTAAAATCATGTTACGAGTCTTTCCGGTGGACATTTTAAAAGTTAAGGGCTATGAGAGTTAATTTTCTTATTAAACCCTTATTGTCATTTAAATGCACTCCTTTCTTATTGAATTGTATGATAAAAATCACGACTACTCTCCTACCAGTTGCTTACTATTGGCCACAGGAAAGAGGAGCTCTACAGTTCAGCAGAACACGCACTTTTTCTTTCCTGTGGTCGATAGTTAACAGCCTGTGGAGAGATAGTAATGATTTTTATCATACGAAGCAATGGAAAAGGAGGACTTCTTAATGAAGATTAGGCTTTCATAAGAAAATCAAGCTTTATAGGCTTTAACTTTTAGATTGTCCACCGGAAAGACTCCGAACATGGGTTTAAGTTTGACCCAAATAAATAATTAAATACACAAATAATGCCCTCGCCAGCAATGCATTCTACCATCAATAATAATATTTGTACATTATATAATGCACCTACTGGTAAAAAAGACACCACGCAAACTGTGGTGAAAATCCATTTATTATTTCGTTCGAGCAATAAATATGAATAATAAATACCAAGGTTTGTCCATTCCAGACATTAATTCCCTCTAACCCCTTTAAATATACTCAAACGCAATAAAAATGCCCTAACGTCTGTAACATGCGACATTCTTAGCCATAAATAACCAACACAATAGCGAATCCCCGGAATATTGTGATATTTGTCCTGTAACTACATAAATCTGATAAAATGATACACAGCTTCACAACCTGACCAATTATAGACCTTACGCCGTTGGATTAAGGTACAGGAATAATCAGCCTGTGTTGTTGGTCCTATGTTCCCACGCTACCCGAATGCCTGGTAAAACTATATTCACAGACATGTATCAATAAGATCTCGCACCTCCCATATTTATGGGTACGTTTTTTTAATAAAGGGACTGAGTTGTTGTGTACTCTAGAATCTTTTGAGAAGGCTACGGGAAATCATTTCTTAAAGCTCCAGAACTAAACTTTTTAAGTGCTGCGTTTTTTCGTATATCACAAGGACAATGCAGCAGGTAGGCTTTGGCCATTATTACCCATGATAAATATCCTTTAAGTGGGTCGCAACACCCGTTCCTCTCAATATTTTAATACCACACTAGAGCTTTAGATTCAGACCAATGCTAATTTTCAATACTTAGCAAAAAAACATCTTGATCATAGCTAATAATTTGTTCAATATAAGGGCCTTATCACACTTGCGATTTGAAAGCGAAGCGTACGCGCAGCGTGTTCGTCGCGTACCCGTAACCAATTCGCCGCGAATGCGTCGCGATTTTGCCGCGATCGCGTAACGAATACGCTGCGCAGTCCTCAGTAAATAGCTGAGAGTGATCTGAGTCTTGGATAGTCACTTACATAATGGATTCCAACTCTTGACGCGGCAAACTCCTTCAACAATGAAGAGTGAGTAATAATCAAAATAGCGTGTGAGAAGAGTGAATGTAGTGTAACACCTGCGCTACCACTAGAGTCTTAAGTTCCGTACTTACAACGAAACGATGAAGGATGAACACGTTCAAATCCAACAAATGACAGAGCGGCATCTACTCAGACATATGTCCGTGTATTCTCAAGTGTGCCCATGAATCGAAGGGATCAGAATTGGATTAACGGAGGGCGTTTCCCTATTATTAACCGGTGGGGACATTCGATTGGATTATACTTGCACATTAGTTGGCCACCTGTAATGAATAGGCAATTCATGTGGTCACTATTGATACGGTTCGTTACTACTTTTTTATTTAATGATAGTTATGCAATTTATATTTTACCGACAAACGGGTCCTAATCGCGTAAACTTACGTTTAATATTATCCTGACGTTTCAGGCATGTCGTTATACCCGTGGTCGCAGGTAGACCGTCGTTAAAATATGAGTGATAATCGTGAAAGTTTAAATCAATATACGAGTAGTTAATTAGTTATTCAAATTGTTTATTCATAACTAACATCATCTTCCTCTCCGTGACATTCTAGCAGTCTGTAACCTTGTCCACTTTGTTTAAAACGTTACGGGTAACCCCGTAAAGTAAATAGTTATCAAACTATTGTATTCAAAGGGTGTTTTTCAATTTGTCACGTGTAGGTATCAATATAAATCCCCTAGGTACCTAACATGAAGTACCTAAGCCAATTATTTATTTTCATCACACCTGTCCGGTAAGTGCGCCAATACGCTGCGATGATGCGCGCCGTAGGTGCGTCATTACGTCCTAGTAGGCCGTTAAGGATTTTCATACAACATTACGTCGCACTAGCGCGGTCCGGCGCACGCCGCGCGCCGCGCCGAGATTTCTTTTATGAAAATGATGAAATTAAGTCATCCCTGATTTAGACCATTTTAGAGTAGTATTGTTTTATTTACTTTTTTGCATCACAGGTGTGATGAAAAACATTGTGTGTACCACGGGCGGTACAAGAATTATGAACTCGTGTGAAGTAAAGCCCGCGCCTTCGGCTTGGGCTTTACTTTCACACTCGTTCGTAAATTCTTACTTAAGTACCGCCCTAAATACACAATGTACTATTTACACAAAACGAAGAAAACTTAATCCTGAAATAGTACATTTCTCGGGTGATTGTCGCCCTCGTTTCACTCGGGCTCCAACATTCACCCTCGTCTAAAAAAAATGTTTTCGCACTTGTATCGAACGACTTTTTTCATAAGAAGTGCCTTAAAAAGAAAAAAATTACGAACAAAGTTTACTTTTCCGCACTAGTTAGGAAGAAAAATCTTACGCATAGCACGGGTTCAGTGCTTGATAATGACCTAGGCTCTCCGAAATATGTGGCGGGACTCGATAGTTTAACAGCAAACTCGAATGAAAAATACAGGCAAAACTCGGTTTTATCTAAGAATAAAAGTAACTTAAGCACTGGGAATGTATTTATTTCAAAAGTCGATGTACCTATTCTGTACTCGGCAATTGTACATAAAGCATTAATGAACTGAGAATTGTTTACGAGCATGGTGCACACGTGCGAAATATCCAACATGCATTCCCGGGCCTGCCTGTGCCGCGCACGTCATCGATGCACTTGCACATTGCACAGGAAACGCACAACATCCTACATCTCGACGTGTCGATGTTGCTTTTTCTTCCTGTTATTTTTTTAGTAGTTAAAACAAAAAGACACAGGAAGCGTTCTAATTCTTTCAATCCAGGCCAGAGGCCCTACCGCGAACCACGAACAAAGTGTTGCCTCCTTGTCACACAGAACCCGTTCAAAGTTGTGTTTTGATTTGGTAACAGTAGGAGAAAACATTTTTTTCGCAAAGAAAAATAATCAACAACATTCATGTTATATGGATGCAAGGTTTACTATACAAAATCATTATTTTTTTTGTAATTTTTTTTCTCTTATTCTTTCCTAATCAAAAAACGACACTGAGTGGGTCCTTAAACGGGTCACCAAAATCTGATTTGCACCATGTATATTGTAAGTATATATACCTCCAGTGTAGTTTTAGGATACAACTGCCTGTTTATATAATCGTGTAACTACAGGGTGTTGTGGCTACGTGTGAGAGTCCCACGCCAATCGTCCCACAATTAATGTATCGCCAGATGACATCACGTCGTTATATTGTGAGCATGTGATGTGATACATTGATAATGATAACAACCGCCGGCAGGGGTCAATGACTTCATAGCTTATGTAAGGCTAATGTTATAGAAATCATTTTAAAGGGCAATGAGTTATCGTCTATTCTTTCACTCCAATGAAGGCGATGACGGAGTAACAGAGATGAACTAACGATATTCGATGTAGGTGGAAATTTTCTTTTTTAGGGACCCCGAATTAGCGTGACATTACAAAACCTTAATTGCCGTCAGCCGCGTACGGCATATAAGTGTTTAAGATATCGTTGGAAATTTAAGCTTAATTGGCGTTTATATTTTAATATCGCTTAAAATTAACACTAAAACGGAGTTTTTATTGAAATTTAGTGCTTAATTGTTAATACAAACCTGACTAAAATTAAGGTTTTTTTTCGACATATTGTCGCATCAATCATGTGCTAAGCCTACTGGCCGCAATGTATCGGACAATGCGGACATTGGCGACTGTACTTTGGCCAAACGATTCCGACGGTTCTTTTCTCAAATGAAGTTCATTAATATTTTTCACGAGTATATTTGGAACGTCTACCTGCATGTGGGTTAGCAGGTGCTGCCAACAACAACATCGACTCTTGCGCAACTTTAGCTGCGTTTGCGTTTACGTGACCCGGTACAGTTTAGATCAGCCTGTATTGGTAGCTAGCGGGTAGCTAACCGCTAGCTAGTAAGTTTCGAGGTTTCGACCTGACCTAAAATGAACCACTTCTCGCACTAGCGCCTAAAAAAAGCACCATCTGTACTGAAATAGTTATTTTCAGTTAAGAAATTTTTGAAATAGTTATTTTCATGGCTTGATGGCACTTTTTTACCCACTAGTGCAAGAAGAGGTTCATTTTACGTCAGGTCGAAATCTTCGCAGAGCCATATGTACTGAAAAACGTCGTACGATACACGTGCGAAAACGAAATTCGTAGCTCGTGTCGATTTGAAGCACTCCCTTCGGTCGTTCTGTAATGTATCTCCACTCTTTTCGAACTTCATTTTTTTTTCGAACTTGTAGGTAAATCGTAATGTACAATTTTGTACTTTTTGTGCAGACCTTGAGTGCGTAAAACTTACTGCATACCGTTTCAAATTACTGTTAACGAAACATAACCATAATCCATATTAATACACACTTACACGCACTTTTACATGTTTCGTGTAAAACAAAATAAATGCGCTAAAGAAAGAGGTCAATGTGAATTGAATAAATGCTTAAAGACCCGTATCGTTTAGCCACGGACAAGTGAACAAGACATCAACCGATTTATATTTATTAATCAATTGTTTATCAGTTTAACCTTTTGAATGCTTTCACGTCGACAAACGGCCTACACGCCAATATCTCCATTAGTGATCAAAAAATCACAATGTATTTGACATTGTGATTTTTTATTCACTAGTCGGATTTTAGAGCATTCATTCTGAGGTCATATTGATGAACTTAATTTTACCATGGGACCGACATCAGATTCAAGAAAAAAAATCTGATGGTGATGTTCCATACAAACCCTGAGATTATTAGGCGGAAATGTATGAAGCATCAGATCGACTTATCGGGTTTCACCAGGCAACCCTCGATATTATAATCATTATAATCAATCATCGCATATACGGGTTAGCTGCTGAAGTACATACGTATCAACTTTATGTCTTCATTCATGAATTTGGTAGGTATTCAATTCTGCAGCCAATAGTACCTAAAGAAACGGTTCTTTAGGTACTTATACGTACGTAATATAACACTGCCTAACCCAAATGAATGGGCCTCACTGTAGTGAAAAAACTACAAAACACGACAGCCGGCAATTACAAAACATAAGGAGCATGTACGTATAGTTTCGTCTAGACATACTTACTAGTTAATATCGTTTACTGTACCCGTAATCACGTGTTCCATTATTTGGTCCATACGGACTCTCCGTCCTATTTTTCAGTTTTATTTCCTTGGTTGTTGTTTTCTATATATTCATCGTGCCGAAGCAGATGGCCAAGCATTCGTCCTCTCCAGCTGTCGATAGGCGATTTTCATGATCACCTTATAGTTTGACCAGTTCACAATCAATCGAATTTTCTCAATTTTATCTCCGTTACAAAACGTTATTAGTATTACGTACAGAAAGTTCAAATTATCTCATAGGACACCACCATTACAACCAAAATATACCTAGTTAAAGTCAGTGAATGTTGACCACTTTTAGACTCTATTATTCGTAGGTTAAAGTTCAGAAGTAGTACAATTACTCGTACGTGTACTAGTGTACTCGCTCTAAAAACATGTTAACGATTTTGATCCTTGTGTCTTAGATACACGTTCTGAAATGTGTAGGTATTTTTAGACGCGGCAGTATGAAATACTGCACCTATGCACCGGCACTCCTTTGGTTTGGGTGTGTTTTCAGTGAAATGGCTTTTGTGAACGTTTCTAATCGATTTTGTCTGGTCTGGGCTGGTTTTATTGCCCATTTGTGGCACCACATATATGTTGAAAAGGGCACTAGAAAAGGTGGGGCATTTGAAGATTAAATTTGAACCAGTATTATCGTTGGTAGTACCCTATAGGCAGGACATGACGATAAATTACGTTGTCTATAGGTACGTGATACAATGTATATGTGGCTTTAACATTTTGTAACCTGAAATCCAAAATCGACTAAAAGCGTCGTGTCAGTCGTGTACTTACCATCCCTAAAGTTGTCATCTCGATATCATGGCGGGTCAAACCAATTTCCCCGCTGACAGATAACGTTCTTTATTTATCAGCCTAGATATTATTATCGTGTAGAAACCACATTTTATCTTGAAAGGAAAAGCAATAAAAAGATTTATAAATAAAGTCACAACAATAATTTCCAAGTTATGAAAACATTTGCCAGCCGTCTAGTTCCCAAAAATGTACACCAAATTGCTTAACCGCACTAAAACAACGCCGCAACATTATAGTTTAACGAGCATGCATCTCATCACAGTGCATTAACAAGCAGCCATCTTTGATCGCATCGGAAGCGACGAGAGATCCCGCCTATTCCCATCAGGATGCTTATAATTTTAAGTTATTTCTGGACGTAAATATCGCGTGCTTTGATGTCATAGACTCTGATGCAACGCCCTTTAAGGAAAGATGAAAGTTCTATCAAATATGGAGGTAATGCGCCATTGTTGAAGATAAAAACGCAATGCAAGAACGGTTGATATTCCACAATACTCGGCCAGAATAGTTATGTAAAGTAGTATTTAACAAAGATACGTGGGACGAATAAAACAAGTAACGCAAGCCTATATCACCTGCACCTATTGTTTACAACTAAGAATTGAATAAACAAAAAGTCAGTTAAATGTATTTAAACTCCTAGATTGAGACACGACATATCTCTATATCCTGCTGTACAGTAGGCGACTACGGAAGTAAAGACTATCACAACATTCTTACACTGGCGATTTGCGAGCATGTTTTGCACGCTTTTTAATCGCTGAAGTGAGACATGGATTCCTAGGATATTAAATTTAGCACAGAACTAAGATGACAAAGAATAATCGACAACGATTAAAATCATAACGAAAAACGAAACGCAAGTGTGTGCGTAAATTTGTCTATGTGTGGTCAGGAATAGGGTTGCCTGTTACAACACAGCAATTATTTATCGATGTTTGACTGTTTTATCGACAACATGGTATTTTTTATCTTCGTTTTTAGGGTTCCGTAGCCAAAATGGCAAAAACGGAACCCTTATGGATTCGTCATGTCCGTCTGTCCGTCCGTCTGTCCGTCTGTCACAGCCGATTTACTCGGAAACTATAAATGCTACAGTAACGAAATTTGGTAAGGATATGTGTTGTATGAACTGCTACAGGATTATGATACTAAATTGTAAAAAAAACCATTGGGGTCTCCATACATGTAACTGAGGGATAGAAATTTTTTTTAGTTGTATAAGCGTGTGGGGTTTAATAGAAAGGTCTTTGAAAATTATATGAAGGTTTATAAATCTCAGTTTTATTTAAGCAAATCGTTTTCGAGATATCAGCTCTCAAAGTCTGAAAAATGTGTCCCCCCCCCTCTATTTTTGAAACTAAACGATATAAAATTCTAAAAAAATATATGTTATGCACATTAATAAATTCTATCAACGATTTTTGGTTTCATTAAATTATCTTTTATAGTTTTTGAGGTAGGTTGATTTAACTGTATTTTTTTAATAATAAATTGATAATGGTACGGTACCCTTCGCGCGCGAGTCCGACTCGCACTTGGCCGGTTTTTTGCTATAAGTTTTACAGTACAATGTGAATTGTGGGTGTCGCATTACAAATTGTAAACGTGTGTGAACTTAGCATCTGGCGTATCCCTTAAATTTAACAGAAATAATAAAAATCGTATATTATCAAAAAAAAAACTCACAAAACATACTAAGGTCCTTCAAGTTCGTTAAATACACATTCGTACTTAAAATCTGAGAATATGACGGCATTGTAATGTAAAGGTGCGTTCAAACTAAAAGAGCATTCGCTGTTCTAACCTCCCACTCTACGAAATTCGATCTGTACACAAAACGTGATTAGTTGATTTCGTAGAACGGGCGCTAGAACAGCGAATGCTCTTTTGGTTTAAACGCACCTTAATAGACTGATTACGTAAGTATGTTTATCGAACGAATATCGATATTGGTAGTTCAACATTTAGTCAAGCTCTAGCGTAGCGTGACCATTTATATTTTTACACAAAATATCCTTTAATATTAACTGATGTGATAAATTATTACCGCACAGTGATAGGACAACTAACAATTAATCCTAGAAAGTGATAACTTACACGATTTATGCTACTAAATCGACAAAATATCGCTTGAAAACAATCAACCGGCAAATCATATTAACCTGTGAAACAAGTGTTTGCCGTCATTTCTTCGGTGGGTAACAGGGCAATCCTTTACACTACACGATACCATATCGGTTTAATTATTTGTGTAAATTGACTTCTTACTAGAATTAAATATAAAATCACTTTTAAATAACAGTCTCCGTCGAGAAGGCTGATACGGCTGATATGTCACTTCGAAAGTGGGTACGCTTTTGGGATTGTTTTCTATCTCTTTTGCACTCGTGTAAAAGTCGTATGACTGGTGGCTTCCCTTTCACACGCTTCCTTTCTCTATTAAGCGCTAGCGCGGATTCTAACTTTATGAAATTTAGAGACAGTTTGCACGTCAAAGTCAGAGAGAGATTACTGTCATGGTCTTTAGATACTGCTACGCGGCGCTTGTCCCGACGCTTGCTCAACATTGTTTTGACCATACTTGGCGGTTGCCATTGTATTATAATCACGACAGGCAAATACCCAATTAGCGTAAAATTCCTTTCAGGTTTGAACTGCGCTGTCTGAGCTCATGTTTGACCAGGTGCTCATGTAACATTCCACAGCGCAATACTTGAATATGTTGTTGTGCGATTCTGTCATACGATTGAAATGACTGAAGACACCTGTACAAACGCTACGCAGTGAAACTGTTTTGTTAAAGAAATTGTCTAATATAAAATACCTCTAAGTATTAATCATCATATTCAAACATTAAAATTGTACGAAAACAAGTCGTATTTTTCGAAGATTTTTAGCTGACACAAGTAAAAATGTCGCTCCGAGCGAAAAAGAATAATTTCAATGCAGCCATGCTTCCCCATTCCCATATCCTTTTATCTCGGCCCTAGTTGGCTGCACAAGCGTTGACACCGCAAAGTCAAAGCCCGTATAAATTTCGTTCAGATTCAAAAATATGTTAACGATTCTGATTCTTGTACCTTTGACATAAGTTTCACAATGCATACATAATTTTCGAAGTGACTGTCCGTACAAAAGCCCTCGTCGAGAGTATGTGTCACCACTCCCCATTGTCTCGGCAGACTGCCTGTCCGGACTCAAGTACCAGGCTCCCAGAAATGTGACGCGATAATCATAATTGACTAGACTGCGTGTTCAGACTGCACTACCGGGTTCCCAGAAGTCTGAGAAGTCAATAAAATTCAAATAGTCACTTCCTATCGACTCTCTAGACTGCATGTCCAAACTGTGTGACCAGGCGGACAGGAATCGGAGGTGTTAATCTCTGACGCGTGAAAAATGATAAACACATATTTAAATCCTCGGTGTGGGTGCTATTCGCCATAATGTTAATAGTGTAGGTATACTTGAGATCGGAATTGACCACCCACAGTTTAATCGCGTCATATGGGCACAGGTTAATTATTTTAATTAAATTCCTTTTATGTTATGCCCTCGAATGCAAACAACAATCTTAATTAGCGCGTGCACTGAAGATCTCGGTATAATTTCACAATCAATGCAATTTTTATTCAGTTTACTGTATCCTCATTAAACTTTCAATTGCAATGCAGATGAACCTTGGCTTCAAATTAGCAACTTAAAATAAATATATTTGCATAACGTCATCTTCTCTTAGTATTTATAGCTCAACTTTAGCATCCCAATCGTTCAATGTTAAAGTCAAGCCCATAATTTGCGGCCTCACTTCACTTCATAACTTACCGTCCGATGCTCTTTCCTGCCGACAGCTCTCCGGATCACTATTCCCAGAAGCATTAAACTGTCGGCTATTTATAACTCCCTGGTACTTTTTACTATTTTGTCCTGTCAATCTAGCTTTAGTATCGCATTATTAATGGAGGATCTATTTAAGATTATGAATGGCAGGTTGCAAAGATGATCCTTGATGTTTTATATACGGATTATTGAGTCTGGGCTAAGTAGATTACCTCCGGCGTAAGTTTTTCATCACATACTTGAGATTCAAATGCGCATTATCATAAGACTGGGAACTTTGTTTTACAAATAAATACACGGTGGGCGACGCCATCAATCACTCGCTACTCTAAAGTGATCAAGTGACAAGAGCCCTCGAAAATTTCCAATAAAGCGTGGGTTTAGATTACTTTAGAGAGCTGACGATATAATTGTAGACAGGATGCGGGCTTCGCTTCGCTCTTCTGCTCCAAACACTTCATTAGCAACCCTAACCCAAAACAATGGATTGTTGACATGCATACTATCCTGGTACTTCGAGCTTTAATTAGACAACGTTGTATCAGCCGAGCAACGTCTATTTTAGAACAGTCTCTCCCTTCAATGACTTTCATACTTTTCGAACAGGGCCAACTTGCCAAAGGTCTTACGATATTGTATGCCTCTCAGAAATCTTACCTTCTATTCCAGCTTCCACTAGAAATGACATAAGTAATATACCCACATAAGTATCTCAACTCCAAAGCTATGTCAACGACCTTGGTTCTCTAATTCTCTCCTCATTATTCCTAATTCCGTCGCATACAATATCCGATTTCAAATGTCCATCAGAATCAAATTTCGGTAAAAAAACAGTTCTCACTTGACGTCTATTTGCGTTCATTCGTAGAAAGGGCCAGAGGAAGTCGCGCCTATAAATATATAAGCACCTGGAAGACGCGCCATGACAAATGTACATTTCTCTAATTCATTCCAGTCGCCGGGTCTACTCCGCTAATTGCTTGCCTCCATGATTTAATGAGGAATCGTGATATTATAGTGCAGGCATGAATAGAAATGTAAGAAATGTTACTTCAAATAAAGGTGCATGCACACCAAAAGAGCATTCGCTGTTCTATCCCCCTACTCTACGAAATTCGATCGTTACGCGAAACGTGATTAGTTGATTTCGTAGAGTGGGGGGTAGAACAGCGAATGCTCTTTTGGTCTGCATGCACCTTTA
The DNA here is from genome assembly GCA_025490895.1 of Thaumatotibia leucotreta. Classification (NCBI taxonomy): domain Eukaryota; kingdom Metazoa; phylum Arthropoda; class Insecta; order Lepidoptera; family Tortricidae; genus Thaumatotibia; species Thaumatotibia leucotreta. The sequence continues at coordinate 6,986 of JALPQI010015104.1, read as the reverse complement.
GAAGGACCATGGGCAGCGTATGGAAAGTGGACTAAAAACCAACAGAGCTGAACGTTGTGTCATTAAATAGGTATTTAAATGTATTTCGTTTCATTCTCTGGATATTTAATTCCACTGCAAAACTGAGATATTCATTATAAATATTAGATGTCATATACCAAAGAAAAACGACCAAAATCACCTAATGTCCGAGGTGGGGATCGAACTCACGTACTCAGCTTTCGCGGCTGATTCCTGTACCCCTCGGCCACTCGGTCTTAGCAACCACCGGTCAAATTTCTCGGGTATATGCAATCCCTTACAAAGCTAGGCGCCTTTGACCATTCTCTAAGGGCAAGCAATACATGAAATACCTGTTCATATTTTAGTTTTAGTAAATACGATTTCAATGTCAGTCACCCGTAGACAACGAACCCTGTAAAGTGTTCGAAGCTTCGGGATGTACCTAGTTAAATCTTAAATATAATTAATATACGCGATATAATCCGTTTAAATGGTTTTATTTCATTTAACCGAGAACGTTTGCATCGTGCATCGTGCAACGTGCGGGGGATTTTTAAGTGACGTCTACTCTACCTAAGACAGACATGTGAGATTTTACTGGCACACGGTAATGTACGTGAATGTCTGTGATAGTGATAAGGAATCGTAAACATTTAGCCAAAAATGTTAAGTGCAACAAACCTTTAAATCCAAAATATTGAGCTTTCTCTTACCGTTAAACGGATAAGCTGAAAGAGTCATAAAATCGGAGCCGTTACACAGATCTTAGATGTCGGGGCATGCATAAATACAACGTGTATTTTTTAAATGGCCTCAAAACGTAAAAAATTTAGGTTTTAGTACTATGAACCGATATCAGCCTCCGTAGCCTAGTTGGTAGTGACCCTGCCTACGACGCTGACGCCATCAGACATATCAATGGCGCTGTGCTCAAAAGTATGTGAACTTGCTCTCTAATATCAAATATTATATATATCTGATGGCGATTGTACAAGGCTGGTATTTCTACTCTTCTCGCCTTTAAATATATTTTTTAGTTATACTTGTTCAGTACGTTTATACGTCCAGTAAATAAAGATAGTCGCAAATTACATGACAAATTGCCCATAAAATGCTGCTGTTACAGTAATTCTTATAACCGCCGTCGACGCAAGCCAACAAGTAATGCTCATGAAGACATTTGACCACCAATTATAGTTTATACCGGACCAGTAGCCGTACCACGAGTTGGCATTAGACGTCAAGTTTACTCGAGCCTCAGAAATTAGTTGGTAGTGAAAGTGACCCTGCCTATGAAGCTGAATGTTCCGGGTTCAAATCATGGCGAAGGCTTAATTTGTGTATTTATTTATCACAAATATTTGTTCCTTGGTCTTGGCTGGCTATGTATCTATTATGTATATCGTCGCTTAGTACCCACATTATAAGCCTTAATAATTTAGCTTACCGTGCGATGTATTACAGACGCATTAGGAGGTAAATGCCCATAATCGCCAAGCTGGGCAAGCGGATTGGCGATCGCAGTAATGTGACCACTATGATAACGCTGCTGCCCATCAACAATCTTTTGTCAAATGATGGTAAGTGACACTTCAATCCCTTAGTCGACTCTTACGACACCCGCAGGAGGAGTTGGGGTGGTGACAAATGTATTCTTACTGCCGTCACCACACGGTCAACGGTTACGTATTGAATAAAACCTATATATGAAAACTCATTTCATGGTACGGCTACCGCCCATTATAACCGGTGTAACCTGCGTGCGCGCCGGTTCCCGTCGAACCAGACCCGGACCGCTACCACGAACCAAGCTCGACATCTTGCCACTTTTTCGCACTTGTACATTCGTACCTAAGCGTGACAGAGGCCACACGTCGAATGTGGTTCGCGGTAGGGTGCCAGGAACCAGGAAACTACACCGGTAGATCTGATGTGATCTGATGTTATCGTCTTCAAGAAACGTAGCTACCAGTGATATAAGGTGTTGTAAATGTTGTAATGCTTGTATCCAGAGAGATTACTCAGATTAACATCTATAAAGCTTGCAAATCTGGTACGACGTGGCAGACTCGAAACATAACACTCAAGAGCAAAGGCTTTACTGGAAAAAATCATAAAAATAACGCATGTCTTAAAATATGGTAAAATCCATGTCATTTTACGTTAAATAGCAATCCGATATGTGTTGTCCCTTTTGGTCTTATCAATATTCTTCGTCGTCGGATACCTCATGAGAGGGTCGTGATTTATATGAGATGCCCCAGTAGCTTTTGCACTGTATCTGTCAACCCCAAAGATACGGGTCCTTTACTTCTCCGCACATTCATGCTGAGAAAATGGTCCATTCTAAACTACCAGCACTACGTCGCTTGGAAGCTAAGGCTCTTCTTATTAAGTTCTGTTACTTAAAAATCTTCCAAGCACACGTTAATGAATAACATGATGTGGGATGAGCTTTCGATTAAAACTATAATCGATATAGCAACTCTAATGTACAAACTCTAATTAAAAACAAGCAGCGTGGGCGTGTAAATCGATCCAGCGAGGGGAAAGCGCCATCAATATTTGTGCAACAATGATATTATGTGGTTTATGTCCACTCTTACTGAAATCGAACCGCACCCTGGCTCCACTCGCTTTCATGGTTCCATTAAAAAAAATAATAAAGTACCTACATTTAAGTTCAATCTACTACTCGTACACAAAATGCATATGACGGCAGTAAGAACACATTTGTCACCAGGTCACCACCTCAACTCTTCCCGTGGGTGTTGTAAAGAGTTGACTAAAAGTTTGAAGTGTCACTGACCATTAATTAATTGATTTGATTTACAGCGATCGCCAACCGGGTAGCCAAGCGTGGCGATTATGGGCGTTTACCTCCTATCCTAATGCGTCCATGCGCATAGCAGCAGTGTGAAATAAGTTGATGATAATAATGATGAAAAGTTTATAGTAATAACGCCGTCAAGGAATACTCGCCATCGCCATCTTGGCGTAAGCTGCTGAAAATACGGAATTTTTAATTTCCGGTTTTGGGCCAGTCTCACTCTGAGCTCACCTTCTATTCGTCCTCTCAATTTTGTACACTGCCGCGAGATCCCTTCTATTTTTTTATTTCATTAAAAAAAATATGTTTTTATCATCAACACAACCCGGCAAGACAATTATGACTTAATCGAAACTAAGTTGATCGGAGTCCATTTACGACCGTGAGTAAATTAAGAAGAAATCAAGAGTGAAAATTTCAATCCGCTGAGGTAATCAAGATTCTAATTTATCGTCCCGTGTACACGATACACCCGTTTTTGTTGTGACATTTCGACAGCACAGTTTACGGCGAAGAAAGTAACGATCTCTATCAACATCATAACCGTTTGCATTTCGAGTAAACCTCGAAACTGGACACGATTTTTACCGTAAACAGCTTCGTTCCGGAAAAGTATCAACAGTTACTAAATACGTACTTAGCTTTAATATTTCGACACGCCGCAAATTCAATTAATGCCACTTGTTTCGGATTTACAAAACTCACGCCATAGTAGTTGCGCGTTACGACACATGAACTCATTCTTATTAATCGCAGAAATAGTGATCGATCTAGAAAATACCAACTTGTTTTTGCAGCAAAAAACCTCCACGGAGTAATCAAGTTTGGGTGTCGGAATGGTAAAGGTAAGTTGGTATTTTTTTCTTTGTAATAATAGACAATAGAGTTGCGAACGGGGGCGGCGTAGGAGTGGAGACATTGTACAGCATTTCGCCGTGATGGATGCGCCGGAGTGGATTACGGTAACCGATTGAGATATCGCTGGGAATAAATGAGCTTGTTTATTCGGTGATAAAGCGTTTACAGCCATTACGTGTCGCGTGATGTTATTGACGTCAAAACTGTTTACATCATTATTATTACTTAGCTTGCTCGCTTCTTTTAGGTTATTTTTACATAAAATTAATTGTAACTAAATCTTGTTTACATGAAAACTATGAAAAAATCGTTCACCTGCACAAACGATATGTTTTTTAGCCTTTATCAGCTAGGGGGCTCTGATATTTATTTGTTTACTTGCTAATAGTCGATAATAGTTATTTATTATACAAGGTGGCAAAGTTGTTGTTTAACTGTCGTGCCAATATTGAGACCTGAGCTAGCGAAAGATTCCAACATTGAGCCACGAGCGTAGCGAGTGGTTCAATAACTGGAATCTTGAGCATTGCGAAGGTCTCAAGGCACGAGAGTTGAACAAACTTTGCCGCCAAGTGTAATACAACTTTTTTCCCCTCACTATCGCGAGGAAATATGATTACAAATCTCATCCAAATGTAAATTAACTTAAAGAAACCATTTAAAACTCAATGTCGAAACGTATCGTAGAATAGAGTTACTTCTGGAACTTAAATATAGCCAATGGCTTACAAAGTCACCCATGAGAACGCCCAATTTAACATGTGAGCTCCGATTGCGCATGTTTACTACGGTCATACAGATCCACTTATACTAGGCAGTAGGGGGCTATAAGAATTAGAGAAATGTCAAATTACTTTATTCACAAGTGTGTAAAAAGCGTTTTTACCCGCTCGTATTAAAGGATAAACGAGCGCTTTACGAGCTAGTGAGGGGAAAATTATTTTGTTTCACTTGAGGACATTCACATAAGATTGATTTTCAATTGTTAGTGGCGTCAATTCTGGTTGACACCCGTATTAGGCAAAGGGTTATAATAGTAGATACTTAATTGAAGTTTTATGGCATAATATAATACGGAAACGCAACCCGTATAAAGAAACATGCTCCCAGCAATTCAATAAAATTGAATAGGTTAATTTAATAACTACTAAAAATGTAACAGTTCCTTTCGCTCTGTTGTCTCCGATACATTATCCTTGCCGGTTATTTTACGGCTTCATAAGTTTTTATTGTTCATAATATTTTTATTAACAGCCTTGGTTGCCAGCTTGAGTGCTATTGCTCCCGTGGTTATTATTATTAAATTAACGGTGAGTACCATACCTTTTACCAGAGCAACGTAAACAAAAATACTGTTTATACAAGATGACCAAAAAATTACTATATTCTTGTTGCCAGTCCCAAGCTTTTGGGACGCAAAATAATTCCCTCTTGGGGATTTATAGGAAATGAGTTCAGATAGAGTGAAAAGTAACAATAGTACTTACAACTATTTTACGTTAATCCAAAATGTTATCAACCCTTTTGGGACAACTGAAAACCCCTAACCCCCTAATTTTTGGCCACCATATAATAGGGCTTCAAAGATGAGCTATTGATTAAGCAGTACCATTCGGAACGGCATATTTACCGTGTGTTGTCGAAATAAGTTCCCGATCATTCTCACATTCCGTAAAGATGGCATTGCTTAGGTCAAGGTTTACTGTTGGGTTAGCACTACCGACAGTATCTCGCGGCAACATAGACTATCCTATCCGTTCCTCTATATTGACTAGTTAGTAAAAGACGGAAAGCCTATCTCGCGGCGACATAATGTCGTACCTACCTATCGTTATAAGGAGCGACCACTCTCATCTGACCGCCTCTGTTCAGGGAGACAGCTAAGATACGAAACGCACCGTAGTCCGAAATCCCACCACCGTCTCCCCATCGCCAAAGGGCTTTTAAGCTCGTGATCCATATATATGCCAGGGTTTTTCGGCGCGTGATATGATTATAGTGAGTAAGCAGTAGCGCTGATGCAGACTCACTCCCTCGCCCAAAAACTACCTGTATCCGATGGACCAGAAATCTGGTACGACTGGCGATAGAAAGGGTGCAGTGACTTGGCCGCCTAGTCTTAATAGATCCTGACTGGCGCCCTTTGAGGCGCATCACATCACCTTGCTGCATCGCCGTAGAAGCCGGAAGCATTTGCCTATCGACGGTGCCCGCCTAACTACGCCGAAGCAGTCTTTGTGTACTTTCGGAGGATCACTCGTTAGCTGTAAGACATTCAGCCAATCAGCCCACTCCATTAGGTTTAGCCCACGGATCGACGTAGTTACCGGGGTGTGGCCGCTGCGTACACTGCAGCTACGAGGATGGAGAGATTATGGTCGGCTAAATGAGTCATCAGGAGTAGTGCTCCAGGTAAAGAGGACGATCAACAACTACCCACAGTCGGCTCAACCCAACCCCCATTACACCCCACTGTACTGTCGTACCAATCACGTACTAAGCCTACTAAATAATACATAATATTACCATGTCGGCTTAAAATCTAACAGCGTGATCCAATTTTTATTAGGCAAATCAACAGGGAGTAATGGAGACCACAGCTGAGTCACGATCCTCTATAGGAAGCAATAGAAACTGGTTTAGAAGAAGCCCTCATTTATAATTAACTTGTGTTTATACACAACACATGTTATCTAACGAGCACATCGCCCCGAGACAACTGCTTATCACATGTGTTCAACTGCCCCCGGCTTTTACTGAGCTACACAATACACAATTCAATCAGTGATAGCGCCATAAGAATAAGAATTCATTTATGCACACGATAAGTAAGAACATTATGTCGATACTATATGCGAGAGAAGTTTTATAATCCTGGTAGTAAAATAGGCATTATGTAATGGCTTCCTGCTGAATATTGGAGATGAGATAAAAGCATAGGCTTTTCGAAATATGTCGAGCGTAATGAAAAAAAATAGTAGGTTCAGTAGAGTATATGCACATTTCTTCACCGTGATCTATTAAATGAATATGTGAATGTTTCACTCAAGCATTTACTTACATAGATGTTTACCCCCTTGTTAATAAAATAAAAGTTAATATACTGCTGTGCTGTTACGTGTATATTGTTCCATTCTAACAAAAGTGTAAAAGTGTCAGAAAATACCAGCAATCTAGATTTATTAAAGGACTCTGTTTTTATTTTAAAACTAACTAAATAAGAACAAAGAACTAAAGTGTTTGAGCCCTTTTTAAATTATTGACGAAGTTTTTTATCTAACGATCACTTAATAAT